>JAVCKV010364618.1:0-40966 GCA_032274145.1 Herpochondria borealis
AAATCTAGCTTATCATAATGTACGTGGGTTACTTATGAGGTCACGCCGTGATTCTAGAAAGCTTGGGACATATACAAAGGAGTTGAGACGGTTGAATCTCACTAAGGCGTTATTAGAAAGAATGGATCCTAAAGACTCTGGGAGTCCAATGGAATGGCTCCACTATTATGAAGCTGGAAAAATCTTTGGGGATGATCAAGTGAAGAGGAAAGCTATTGATTATCTCTCTGGATTAGCTGATATGCCTGTGCGTGCGAGAATTGCTCTAGCGCTGGCTATCTATACGACTGAGCCAGAGAAAGCGGGAGATCTGCTTAAAGGTGAATCAGGAGGAGCGGAGGAAATACTAATGAGGGTCTATCAAGATTTAAGAAAGAATAGCAAGTCGCCTAAAGCCTATATTGGCTCACTTGAATTCATAACTCACTATGTTTCTAGTGTTGGGGGTGTAAGGAGTGACGCTTTTTCTTCCTATGTGAAGCAGATTCTTGAACAATGTATAAAGATGAAGAGGGCTGGAAAGAAGGGTGTCTCTTCTCCATACGCTACTATAGAAAAGAAAAATAAAGACTTGATCAGCCAAAGGGATAAAGCTTGCGCTCAATTCTTACGTTCTGCAATGAACTTCAAGAAGTCTGCGGACTCTGCCTTCAAAGTTTATTTAAAAGATGTGCCTAGGGATCAAAAATTTAGCGATGCAATTATTACCATGGTAAAAGATAGTCTCTTGGCAACGACTAAAGTTAATGATGTAGCAGTAGGTTACGGATTTAGTATGGAAGTTGCATATGCTGTGGTCCCTTATCGGCAGAATTACTTAGCTCAGGCTGTTTCTTTTAAGAAAGACAATAGTCTGTTGGATGATGTCTTTTTGGCAAAAATAAAGCAGCTGGATAATGTACTTTACGGACATCTTGAGGCTTATAGAAAATTATTGTTAGCTTCAGGTGATTTAATTTTGAAGGAAATGACAGCTCTTAACAAAGATGCTGATATAGCTGACTTCACTTCTTGGCTAAACGTTCTTTCTCTGAAGTCAGATCAAAAGATAGATTTACAATTTGCGGAGTATTTCTTGGCGTATTTAAAAAACTCTAAAGGCAAACTAGACCACTCTGGGCGAGATCTCCGCAAGGAGTTGTCAGACTTGATCGCTTTTTCTTTGAACTCACTGTGTAAGAATAAGAAACATATGGGGCTACTAGACTATGTGGATAGTTTGTTAGCTGAATCAGTCAAAGGTCTGAAGCAGGATAAGGTTAAAGCATGGGTGGAGATCATTCATAACTCAAACTTTAAACCTCAAGACATTGATGACTATGTGGTAGTTCTAATGATGGGTCAGATAATGAAGCATCCTGCGTTACTCACTAAAGGTATTAAGCTTGCTCAGAAATATCAGTATCCTATCGATTTATCAGTTCGTTATGACCGTAGTAGTTGTAAGATTTATAGTGATCTATATGAGAGACTTCTAGATGCAGGTTATTTAAACAGTGCTGCTAAAATGAAGCTCACTAAGATACCTATTTATAAATTAAAGAGTTTTAGTTATAGTAGTATGGCAATAGACGTAGGGGGCTTAGAATTAGAGAAGAAGATCTTTGAAATAGAAGGCGAATATAAGATGAGCTACGATGCCCAGTATTTAGCGGAATATTTATATAGCAATGGTAATAGCAGTAGTAATTCTTTAAACATGAAGTTGCTAGTGGCTAAGCTGCAAAAGGCTCCGAAGGAGAACAAGTATGGAGCAGCACTTTTCTTGACATTGATTAGGGAGAAAACATTCGATTCATTTATTAAAGAGCATGCGACCTCTCTTAAAAAAGCCCCTAAGGAGCATCTTGCTCTACTGCAAGTAATTTTTGAGCTAGATACTTCAATACTTAAGCGAGGTGTGCTGAAATCTAACAATATAGAAGATCTATTCCCTATCGGTAGAGCAGCCCCTTAAAGATGAGCAGTGGGAAGCCTAGTCCTTTATTGGAATAGCTAATAGATACATCGTGAGGAAATTCACGCGTTGTGAGGAAGTGGATTCATTTTGTCTGCTGTGTTTAGTTTACCGTCTTGGTTAGTAACCGATCAATAAAATGTGGAATATTGTTATGTTGATAAGTGCTACGATATCGGCGAACTGGACTTTCCGATCGCTTTAAGACAGAGCGTTTGTGAGATTATTGAATTTCGATAGGCTATGTCCTGCTAATTTGATGTGTCAATATTTTACAAAGTACTTACACAGAATATATTGATTAAGTATATTTAGTTGATAATTTGAGTGTGATCACCAGATTATTTTAATCATATGAAACGAATATTTATTAGCTCTATTATTGCCCCTTTGTCTGTGTCCTTAGCCCTAGGGCAGGTAGTTGAGACTGGTTCAGGTACTAAGCTGGGTAGATATCACTCAGCATTGTTGAAAAGTCCGGAGTCTAAGATTTTGTTTCAGAGGTTTCAGACAGGTTGGTTAGCTCAAGGTAGTGAGGAATCTTTAGAGGGGTTTCTTAAAGCTGCTGCAGGTAAAGGAAGTGTTGCAGATAAGCAATTATACGCCTATTTCTTATTGCAAAAAGGGGAAGAGAAAGAGGCTGTTGATGTACTAACGTCGGCAATTGTCGTTGACAAGAAGAATGCTCAAGTTCTCTTAGATAGGGCTAATGCGTATGCACGTCTGTTGGACTTTGATAGAGCGGTAATTGATGTTAATGCTGCGCTGAAGATCGGTGGTGATGATAGATTTACACTGACTGCTAATAAACAGAAGGGACGCTTTTTGGCTCGTCAGGGTAAGGCTGATGATGCGGCGGCTCATTGGAAAGAATTAGCTAAGAAGAATCCAAAGGATCAGGAGCTGATCGAGGATGTGATTGATATTTTGATTACTGATCGCTTGTCTCCGTTGGCATTAGAGCTGGCAGTTCAGCTTAGGGATAATACGAAAGATCCATACAAGAAGGCTTTGAGAACGCTACGTGTAGGCGATATTTTGTTCAAGCTGGGTGAGCGAGGTAAGGCATTGGAGACTTATGTGAATACACTTGATTTGAGTGGAGCGGGTTCTTGGTTGGAGCGTGAGATAGTGGGGCAGATAGAGACGATTTTTAAGAAGGAGGATAATCTGAACGGGTTGGCTAAAGAATTTACTGTATTAGTGAAAAAGTATCCACAGCGTGTGCATATTGAGAATAAGTTAGCTGTGATTTTAGTGGAGCTTGAGCGCTTTGATGAAGCTAAGAAGGTATATAGGGGTTTGTTGAAGAAGTCTCCTTTAGATAACGATTTGCGGATTGCTTATTTTAGGATGCTGAAAAATGCAGGAGATCTAAAGGCAGCTCGTGGGCTCATAGATTCAATGATAACGCATAAGCCTGAGGATGCGCAGTTACATTTGCAGAGGGCTAGTTTATCTTATGCTTTAGGAGCGAAAGAAGAAGTTTTAGTTGATCTGGCGAATTTTAAGAAGTTTGCTAAGGCTAATGCTATGAATGCTCTAAAGTATTCTGCACAGTTGAATCAATATGGTTTTGAGAAAGAGGCTATTGTTTCTTATAAGAATGTGGTTGTTGAATATCCTAGTTCTTCTGATTCCGCTATGGCTGTGGCTGATTTCTTGTTCAGTAAGAAACAGAAAGACGAGGCGGTAAAGATCTGGAGTGATTTAGCTCTTAGGGTTGATCGCGATGCTCTTATTCGTCTGCTAGATACATTAATCTTGAATGCACAGGGGGATTTGGCAATGGATATAGTAGAGTCTAATTATGATAAATATAAGACGAATTTATTTTTCCTAGCTTCGGCTATTCGTGTTGCGGATTCTGTGAAGAACGTTGATTTGGCTCTTAAGTATGCTAATACTCAACTAACCTTGGCAAAGAGACCCATTGAAATACAGGCGGCTCTTAACAAGGTTTCTAGTTTGATAGTTAGGTCGAATAAGGTTTCTGAAAATATTAAGAGGCTTGATTCGAAAGGAGACTTGAGTGATTCTGAGAAGTTTCTTTTAGCTGACCTAGAAGATATTTCTGGGGCGTTTGTGAAGTCTGAGACGCGTCTGTTGGAGTTGTCTGAGTCTGAAAGCCCTGTGAATCTACTACAGCTTGTGCGGGTGTATGAGCGAAGGGGACAATTTGAAAAGGCAGTAGCTTGTCTCGAGAAATTAATCAAGATACCAGATGAGCTGAAAGCGATTCATTTAAGGAGTTTGAGCCAAATGTATCTAAAAGCTGGTAATATTAAGCAAGCACTCGCAACAGTAGAGAGATGGAAGACTCTTTCTCCGAATGATAAGAACGCTTGGCTCGCTATGGTGGAGTTGTTAGTGAGTATTAATGATCATGAGGCCGCTCTTGCGACTTTGATAAAAGGAGCGCAAAAGTTTGAGGGAGATATTGAGATGCTTACAAAGTTGGGGTTCATGAATACTCTGCTAAAGCGACATTCTCAGGCTAGCTTGGTCTACTGGAGGCTTTATGATGAGTCTGATGGTGTGAATGATCGAATTCGTTGGGCATCGGAACTCGCTAAGAGTGCGCAAAAACAAGGGGCGATGGAAGGGCTGGTGGATGAGATGGTTAGAAGAAGAAGAAATTCACCAAAGTCGCTAAGTCCAATCCTGGCTTTGGCCGAAGTTTATGGTCTAAATAATCAGTTAGAAGAAAGGCGAAACTTACTTTTGGAAGCCTCAAGGCTTCGTCCAGATGATCCATTTCTAATGCTTCAAGTGGCTTCAATGGATATTAGAAATGGAGCGAGTGTAGACGCAATTAATATTTTGAGGAAGGCTAGGAAGCTTGATAAAACCGGTAAGGCTGCTGAAATATTAGCATCATTATTAATGAGCGAGGGTAATTTTGAAGAAGCCTTAGATGAGCTAGAAAATGTTGGAGGTAAATCTGACCCTCGGATGGCGGAAGGTTATGTAGCGATGTTGATACAGCAGAGTGATTACGATAAAGCTAATACTTATCTGAAGAAAATCTTAGTGGATTATCCAGATGATTGGAGGCTATTATTACTTAAAAATATTATATTATATGAGCAGGGATTTATTAAAGATTCTGCTATAGGAGCGTTGAACTTGTTGTCTAAAAATAATAAGATGGAAAATATTTCTTCAGGATGGGATGTTGCATCTTCAAACAGGTCTAAATATTTTTTGATGATTGATGGGGTAATGCCAGCTAAATACTATGATTTATGGCTCTTAGAGAGAACTTCGTTTTATCTAAATGGGCTAGCTCGGATTCAACATATGAATAGCTATGCTGGGAGGCTAGGAGAGATTATAAAACTTAAGAGCTGGCTACCTAAAAATATAAAGAGTATGCATCTGATGGCAAATTCTTTATTCTTTAAAGCACTGGATGATTTACCAGAGAATGAACAGAAAGATCTATTGTTACTGGCTAAAAATTCAGGGGTAGATGATCCGCAGATGTTGCTAGAGTTATATTGCTTAAGGGTAGCTGATCCTAGATCGATTCATAAGGCGCGTATTGATTTCTTTATTAAGAAAATAAAGAAATCTTCAGAGAATAAAAATTATTATAATTTTCTGGTGGTTAGTAAAATGATAGCACGTGATTTTATTTTACCAAAATTAATTTTTGATAAGGCAAAAGAACTCAACATGGGAGATAATGATATATACATACGCGATTGTTTAGCGATGTTCACTGCCGCGGATCTAACCCAGGAGGAACGTACAGGTCAGATTCTTGCGATGATTCAGAAGGATGGTAAAATAGAAGATAGAGAAGTTTACCTATTGTATATTAGTCATATCAAGATGATTAAACGCGGTGTCAAGAAGGAGGATTTTGATCCAAAGGTAATTACTATATTAAATACATACTATCAAAAATATAAAAATGAGAAAACTCCCGATATAGGATTAATACAAAAAAACTATGAGGAATGGCATCTGATGGTTTTTTTGAATAGGTTATTCAAAGATGATTTTTTAAATAGTGGTAATTATAAAGTGATTATTTACGAAATAGAGTCGAAGAATGATAGTTCAACTAAGAAGCATTACGTAGCTCCTATTAATAATATTAAATATGGTGTTGGGAGACTATTCGGAGGATACAGGAAACCCCTAACTGATATGTTAACTAGCGTAAGTTTAGGGCAATTATGGTATTTCGATGATTTTAAAAAGAGGATAAATAAAGCAAAATTAAAAGCTAATTTGAACTTCTTTAAAAACCCGATCTTAAAGATTATTGCAACTAATTATTCTGATTCTGAGGCAAATGTTATGCCAATTCTGGAAGAAGCTAAGAAGGATCTTAACATTAAATCGGATGCTCATATTCTACATGCTAAGTTATTAGAAGAGGCAAATAAACCGATGAGTGAAGTCCTAGTACAACTAGACTCAGCTCGTAAAAGTTCATTCAACAGAGTTCAGCGGATAAAGATCAATGCTACAGTTATGAATATAGGTTTGAAGATGGATGAAGCTTCTTTTAAGAAATTGAATGACAGTGATAAGGAAATTATAAGGACCGCAGCAAGAAGACTAATAACTTCACGTGAAATTACTGAGTCTAAGATTATTTTAGAAATTATTAAGAAATTTTCTATGGAAAGAGAGCAAGCTAGATTTCTTAATAAGAATAATTTATTAGAGGTTCAGAAACTAGCTTCTCAGAAAAATACTGTGGTTAAGTTTACAGGGAATAGTAGGAGTCAAGATCAGTTAGACTCAGTAATGGTTAAGCTACAGAAGGCGGTCTCACTGAATCAGAAAGAACGAGCAGTTAACATAGCGTATCAGAATATACGAGAAATTCTTAAACGTTCAGAGAAGGATCCTTTGAAATTTGTAAAATATATAAAGGAGGTAAATGAATTTAATCTCGCGAAGGCGATAATGAGCAAAATGGATCCACAGGACTCAAGAAGTGCCAGAAAATGGATTCAATATTATGAACTGGGAAAGATACTGGGTGATAAAAAAGCTAAGGTGAAGGCCATTAGTAACCTCTCTGTGATTTCTGTGATTCCCAAAGAATTCAGAATTTCTGCTGCGCTGGCGATATATAATATTGAGCGAGAGAAAGCGCTAAAGCTACTCAGATCTGCACCAGTTGGCGTTAATGAGGTTATGATAAGGCTTTATCTTGATCTAAAAAAGAAGAGCAAGACGCCTGAAGCCTACATTTCTTCTCTAGATTTTATCAACTCTTACATTGCTAGTTTTGGAGCGCAAGCTTGTGACGCTCTATCAAATTCAGATGAGATAAGATTGATTTTTATGGACTGTATCCGTATTAGAGAAGCTAAAAATGATAATATGAATTTTAGCTATGTCGCTATAGACAAAAATAATATAGAATTAATCGATAGTCGGGATAAAGCTTGTGAGCAATTTATTCATTTAGCGATGCAATGCCATAAAGTAGCAGATATAGCTTTTAAAATATATTTAAAAGGGGTGGATGAAGTTGATAAATATAGTGATGCTAATATTGAAATAGCTAAAAATAGCATAGTTGCGACAGCAAAAATGATGACCCCATCAGGATTTATAAAATGGTCGCAGTATTCTTATGACGATTACCGTCGCTACGTAGATATTCATGCTAAATTAGCAGATCGCCTAAACTATCTGTCTCAAGCAGTGATTTTCAAGAAAGATAGCAGCTTTTTAGATGATGATTTTTTAGAAGTTCTTAAACCACTCAATGCTAAATTACATAGGAAATTAAAGGGTTATAGAATATTTATTTTAGCTTCTAAGGTGATGGTTTTAAAAGAAATGGAGGCTATTGAAACAAATTCTGATATAGCTGAATTTACCTATTGGTTGGAGATACTAGATGTTCATACTGATAAGAAATTAAAAGTTTATCTAGCTGGTTACTTTTTTAAATATTTAAAAACGACATCATTAAAAGAGCATAATTTGTCTAGTCTAAAAGCTAAGCAAGAGAGAGAGAGATTAATTTCATATACTTTTTTACATTTGTATGAAAATCAGAAGCAAAAATATTTGATAGACTTTGTTGATTCTGAAATGAAAAAATTACTCAAAGGACAGGAAAAGAGCAGGTTATCTGTGTGGGAAAAAATAGATAGTGATTTAAGATACCCTAAAGGAGGTATGGATGGTCTAGTCATTAATACCGTTATGAAAGAAATGATGAGAAACCCAATTTCTATTGTTGATGGGATTAAGCTAGTAGAGAAATACGAGTACTATACTTACGGATCAGATACCTATGGATCAGTTACATCCGGACCAGATACAACCCACATAATAACGGACCAATACGAGAAGCTTAGGGATTCAGGTTACCTAAATAACCCTGAGAAAATGACTCTTACCAAAATGCCCTTTTTCGTGATAGATTTTACTCATGATAGAGCAAACCAAATTTCAAAGAAAAAAAATCCTAAGAGATTATCAAAATATAAGCGTTTACCTAAGATAGGTGGTTTTGGGATGAGCTATGATGTACAGTGTTTGGCTCGTATTCAAAAAGAGTTTGGCAGTAATAGTAGGAATGCTAAGACTCGAATTTTATTAGAAAATAGGCTCCGGTATGCACCTACTAAATATCAGTATGGCGCATCACTATTTCTGACCTTGATGGATAAGAAGACATTTGCTTCATTTGTCAAAGATAATTTAGAGATCCTGAAGAGAGCTCCTAAAGAGCATTTAAAAGCAATACATGAAATGTTTGATTTAGGCTCTAATGTAAAACATCAAGCTGTATTGAAATCAAATAAGTTAGAAGATCTTTTCGCTGTTGGTAGAGGTGTTAAATTTAAAAAAGAATGATTCACCAGTAAATTTTTCTTTTGGTGCTCGCAGTTGGGCAATTCTGATGAGGGTATCTAGAATATAAAATTAGAAATTATTGACTAGATAAATATGGTTGATACTATGATTACTGTTGTCGAATCTTATTATTACTATGAAAAAATTATTTATTAGCTCTGTTATCGCTCCATTGTCAGTATCTTTTGCCTTGGGTCAAGTAGCTGAACCTAAAATGGATGCTAAGCTTGGGAGATATCATTCTGCGTTGTTGAAGCGTCCTGAGTCTAAGACTTTATTTCAGAAGTTTCAGACTGGTTGGCTGGCTAGGAATAGTGAGAAGTCGTTGGACGAGTTTTTGAAAGTGGCTGCGGATAAGGGTGGTGTGGCCGATAAGCAGTTGTATGCTTATTTTCTGTTGCAGAAGGGTAAGGAGCAGGAGGTGATCGCTGTTTTGACTTCGGCATTAGCTGTGAATAAGGATAATGCTCAGGTTTATTTGGATCGGGCGAATACTTATTCTAGGTTGTTAGACTTTGATAGGGCGGTAGTGGATGTGAATAAGGCACTTGAGCTAGGTGGCGATGATGGGTTTTTATTGTCCGCGAATAAGCTGAAGGGGCGTTTTCTGACTCGTCAGGGCAAGACTGATGAGGCGGTGGCGCATTGGAAGGATTTGGCTAAGAGGAATCCTAATGATCAGGAATTGATTGAGGACGTGATTGATATTTTGATTGCGGATAGGTTGTCGCCTTCGGCTTTGGAGCTGGCGGTGAAGCTGAGGGATAACACGAAGGATCCTTATAAGAAGGCACTGCGCACTCTGCGAGTGGGAGATATTTTATCTAAGCAGGGTGAGAGGGATAAGGCACTGGCTACTTATGTGGATACGCTGGATTTAAGTGGTGGTGGGTCTTGGCTGGAGCGTGAGATAGTGGGGCAGATCCAGATGATTTTTAAGAAGGAGGAAAATCTGAATGGGTTGGTGGAGAAGTTTACTGAACTGGTGAAGAAGTATCCGCAGCGAGTGTATATTGAGACGAAGCTGGCAGGAGTGTTGGTGGATTTGTCTCGCTTTGATCGGGCGAAGAAGATTTATCAGAGTTTACTGAAGAAATCTCCGCTGGATGATAGCTTGCGACTTTCTTATTTCAACATGTTGAAGCAGTCTGGAGATTTTATTACTGCTCGAAAGCTCATTGATGATTTGATAAAACGTAAGCCTGAGGATGCGCAACTGCATTTACAGCGTGCAGGATTGTCACATGAGATGAAAGTTACTAACGATGTATTAAATGATTTGGCGAACTATAGGAAAGTGGCTAAGGCGAGTGCGCTGATAGAGGTAAATTATGCGGCGCAGCTGAGTAAGTATGATTTTAAGAACGAGGCGATTACTGCTTATCAGTCTGTAGTGAGTGCGTATCCAGATTCTCTTGATACGGCGTTAGCTGCAGCGCAGTATTTGTATGCGAATAAAAAGAAAGATGATGCAGTGGCTATCTGGTCTGGAATTGCTGATAAGGTGGATGGTGATGGGTTACTTCGTTTAATAGAAACACTGGCGATGAATGCACAGTCTAAGTTGGCGATGGATTTAGTAAAGTCTCATTATGAGAAGTATAGGACGAGTTTGCCTTTTTTAGGTGCTGCTGTTCGCATCGCTGAATTAGCTAAAGATGATGGTCTGGCTGTGAAATATGCGTTTACTCAGTTGTTGATTGCGAAAAAGCCGTTGGAGATAGATCAGGCGATAAGTTCGGCTTCTCGTATTATCATTAAGACGAAGAAGGTGGATGAGAAGATGAAGGAGCTTTCGTCTAAGGGTAAACTGAGTAATGCAGAGAAATTTCTTTTGGCTGATTTACAAGAATTTGTTGGTGAATTGGGGGATTCAGATAAGTTATTGGGTGAGCTAGCTGAGTCTAGAGAGCCGGCTAATTTGTTGCAGTTAACTAGGGTTTATGAGCGGAGGTATCAGTTAGAAAGGGCAGCGGCTATTATGGAGGAGCTGATTAGAGTTCCGAATCAGTTAAAGGCTATTCATTTGAGACGCTTGAATGGGATTTATCAACGTGCGGGGAAGATAGATTTGGCTCTGAAGACGATCCAGAAGTGGAAGACGCTTTCACCGAACGATAAGCAGGTTTGGCTGGCTGAGGTAGATTTGTTAGAGACTGTGAAGGGAGCGGAAAAGGCTCTGGAAAGTCTACGGAAGGGAGCGCAGAAGTTTGAGGGTGATAGTGAGATTTTTGCGAAGTTGGCGGCATTGAATTCTGCTTCTGGGAGATTTTCTCAGGCTCGCTTGTTATACTGGAGGCTCTATGATGAGTCTGAAAGTATGAGTGACCGCATCAGCTGGGCGGCCGAGCTAGCTAAGAATGCACAGGATCAAGAGAGCATGGATATGCTCATTGATGAGTTAACTAAGAGAAGGCGAAATTCTCCTAATTCTTTGGTTCCGATTATGGCATTAGCGGAAGTTTATAGAGTGAATGATCAGTCTGATGAGAGGCGAAATCTTCTGCTGGAGGCGACTCGGCTTCGTCCCGATGATGCTTCTTTGCTGATGCAGGTTGCATCAATGGACAGTATTAAGGGGGCTAATAAGGATGCGATTAATATTTTAAGAAAAGCCCAGAAGCTGGATAAGACGGGAGCCGCGACTCGGAAGCTGGCTTCTCTTTTGATGGATGAAGGGAATTATGAAGAGGCACTGGAAGAGCTAGAAAATGCTGCTGGAAGTGCGAATGTAAAAGTAGACGCTAGGTTAGTAGAAAATTTAGTAATGAAGCTGATCAAGCAAGATGCGCTGGAGGAGGCTGAGGCCTATTTGAAGAAGAGCTTGGTGAAATTTCCAGATGACTGGAGACTATTTTTTCTTGAGAGCGTGATTCTGTATGAGCAAGGATATAGTAAGAAAGCGGCGGAAGGTGCGTTGGCTCTGTTCTCTAAAAATAATAAGCTGAAGAATGTTACTTCAGGTTGGAAACCAAGAGATGATAGAAATTTACAAGCATTGGTGCTGAATAGTGACCCTATACCTGAAAAGTATGCTCAGTTAGGTCAATTATCACAGGCTCATGGTGTCATCTCATCCCTGACGCAAAGCCAGAATAGTGGCTACTATTATGGGTCTAGGCAGAATATGTCTCTGCTGCCTTTAAATCTTAAGAGCTTACGTTTGCTTAGTAGTTCCTTGTTTTTTATCGCGCTGGAGGATCTTGGTGAAAATGATCAGAAAGATCTTTTTGTGCAGGCAGCTAGAGTAGGAATAGATGAGCCAGAGCTGATGCGGGAGCTTTATGCTACGCTCACGGATCAAAGAGGAAATGGTCTGGGTGGAGGTAGAGGTAGAATGGGCGATATTTTCCTAGCTAAAATTAAGAAAAATCCTGAGAATAAGGAGTATTATAATTTGTTAGTCACTAGTAGATTACAACAAGGTAACTTTTTATTACCTAAAGAGATGCTTAAAAAAGCACGTGCGCTTAATGCTAGTGAAAAGAATTCCTTTATCAGTAAATGCTTAGGGTTTTTTACCGCTGAAGAGCTTAGTGATAAGGAGCGTTTGGACCAGATTCTCGCTATGATTCAGAGAGATAAAGATGTAGAAGATTTTGAAATAATACTGTTATTTATGCAGAATAAAAAGTTAGCGAATGTCTTTAACCCGAGTGGTCAGTCGGAAAAAATAGATCCGAGGGTTCTAACAGTTTTCAAGAAATACATTAATAAGTATAAAAATGTAAAAATGGCTAACCCATTCCTACAGTTATCTGCAAACCAGAATCAGGCTCTTCAAATGCGTGCTCAGATGATTTTTATGACCAAACAAATTTTAAGGGGAGAATTATTTAGAGGAGATGATTACAAGGCTATCATTGCTGAGATAGAGGCAGAAAAATCTGGAGTGACGTCTCCATTTGGAGCTTTTGGATATGGAGGATACTCTGGGAATAATGCACAACAGCCGTTGACGGATAGTCTCACGACTGTGACTCAATCACAGTATTTCTATTTTTCTGATTCATCAGTAAATAATAACGGTTTCCCAAGGATGGGCGGAGGGCAGAATTTAGATAAGAAAAAAACAGGACAACATCTGGATGCGTTTAAGAATCCTATCTTGAAAATAGTAGCAGCTAAATATGCTGTCCCGGAAACTGACGTCATGCCGATGTTAGAAGCCGCAAAGAAAAATATTAAGACGAGAGCGGATGCTCATCTTCTGCATGCTTCCATTTTAAATAAAAAAGGGAATTCAGAGGTAGCGCTTATAGAGCAACTCAATTTAGCACTTAAGCACACGGTCGTAAAAAATCAGCGAACACAGATTAATGCTGCAATTCTACGATTTGGACAACAGATGTCGAAGGAAGATTTCGATAAATTGGATGATAAGCTTAAGGAGGGAATCCGGGTGACAGCAAGACGGCTCATGATTTCTCGTAAAATAACTGATGCGGCACAAATCCAGGAAATCATTACCAAGTTCTCGATGGAGAAAGAGCAGGCGAGATATCTAACTAAAAATAAGAAGGCTGTTAGAACTCCGCTTGCTAGAGTCGGTGGTGCTATCGGCGGGTTATCAGGAAGTAATTTAAGATCGAGTAGTTCAAGTAGTGGATCACGCAAAGATCCCTTTGAGGAAAAGCTAAAGAAGGCAATTGGAAATAAGCAGCTAGAGCGTGCTACAAACCTGATGTATCAGAAGCTTCGCGGGGTATTAAAGCAATCTCGTAATAGTTCATGGGAGTTAGAAAAATTAGCTAAGCATATAAAGAAATTTAAATTAGGAAGTTCGTTAATAGAAAAAATGGATCCCAGAGATTCAACGAATCCACGTAAATGGCTTTATTACTATGAGCTAGGTAATATTATTAAGGATGAAAAAGTGAAGACTAAGGCAATTGATTACCTATCCGGTCTGTCTGTAGTGCCAAAGCGTGCGAGGGTGCCGATAGCTCTGGCTATCTATAAAACTCAAAAGAAGAAAGCAATAGAGTTACTCAAAGGTGCTTCTGGTAATGCTGAGCAGATATTGGGTGCATTTTATAATGATTTAAAGAAAAACACTAAAGATCCTGAGGCCTATGTTAGTAATTTAGAGTTTATTAATCATTATATTTCTAATCTTGGTGATAATGCAAGTGCAGAGCTTTACAGTAATTATAATGTTCAGCAAATTTTAGAAAAATGTGCGCAAATTCAAAAATCAGGGATGAAAAATGTCAATTCACAATACACTGAAATCCCTAAGGATAAGAAAGAACTAATCAAGAGGAGAGATGCGGCATGTCGTCAGTTTGTCATATCTGCAATGAAGTCTAATCAGATTGCGGATTTGGCATTTAGAATGTTTCTAAAAGATTTCTCAACAGGAGATAAATATAAAGATGCGAATATAGCATTGGCTAAAGAAAGTCTGATCAATGAAGCGAAACTCAGAAACAATCCGAATATGGGAATGAGGTTTAGGTCTGGTAGCTCCAGTAGAAGTAGTAAATATGACTCAATTCCAGATAGAGATGGCTACTTGGCGGAGGCTGTCGTCTTTCGTAAAGATTTGAAGGTTTTAGATGATACATTTCTAAAAGAGATAAAAGCTAATGATGAGAATCTGTATGCGAAATTGGTAATCTACAAGAAGTATTTATTAGCTTCTAGTGAAGAGATTCAGAAAGGGATAGTTGGGTTGAAAGGTTCTGATGAACTGTCAGACTATCTTACATGGGTTAGTTTCCTAAAAGCTAAGTCTGATGTGAAAGCGGAAGTTAAATTATCAGAGTGTTTTTTCAATTACCTTAAGAAGGCGAGAGTTAATCTTAATAGTTTTGGTAGTAGCAATTCAAATTCAATTATGGGGATTAAGGAATTAATTACGTTATCTATTGGTTATCTCTACCAAAATAATAAACAAGAAATTGTCTTAGAATATGCAGATGCAGAAATGACAAGGCTGTTCAAAAATAAGAAAGGGCAAGAAATTTCAGAGTGGCTAACAGTAATTAGTAATTACAAACATAATCCACAGAGTATCCAGCATCTGGCAGTTGTTAGCATTATGAAGAATATGTTAAAAACACCAATTACAATAGCTGATGGCGTGAAGTTTGCGACTAAATATAGGTATCCAATAGGTATAGAGAATCGCTTTGGCTCTCGTTACTATAAATTTCCAAGCCGAGTCTATGAGAAACTACTGAAGATGGGGTATTTGAATAATCCAGAGAAAATTACTTTGACAAAAATGCCTGTTTTCACTGAGAACGAGATGAAAAATCAGAAAGGGGTTTCGAATTTTGGAGGTTCAGCGTCGGGTATGAGGTTTTTAAATAAAGTGAATGATAAAGCTGTTTACTATGATGTGCAATATCTGGCCCGAAGTTATAAGAGCTTGAGTCAATATGGTAGTAATTCATCTGAAATGGATAAGCTAAAGTCGAAGTTAGAGAAGGCTCCAAAAGAATATCAATATGGAGCGGCACTTTTTTTAACTTTGATGGAAAAGAAAAAATTTGCCATATTTGTGAAAGAGCAAAAATCTACGTTAAAGAAAGCACCGAAGGCACATATAGCAGCTCTTCGTATGATGTTTGATATTGATAATTCGAAAAAGTATCAAAATGCGCTCAAACACCACAATTTAGATGACTTATTTTCTGTTGACAAAGAAGCTTTAGAGAAGGAAGTGAAAAAGTGAGCTTCTAATTCCCTTATGAGGGAAAAAGTATTCACGTAAGGTGAGCTTTATTTTGGTGGTGAGAAGTCATTATATCGATTTAATGGTATTAGAACAGAAACTGTTGACTAAGGAAATCAAGTTGATAATTTGTGGTAATTGTAAAATTATTATCACTATGAAAAGATTATTTATTAGCTCTGTAATTGCTCCTTTGTCTATGTCTATGTCTATGTCTATGTCTATGTCTATGTCTATGTCTATGTCTTTCGCCTTGGGGCAAGTGTCTGAATCAGGTATGGATGCTAAGCTTGGTAGGTATCATTCTGCGTTGCTGAAGCGTCCGGAGTCTAAGACTTTATTTCAGAAGTTTCAGACTGGTTGGCTTGCTAAGAATAATGAGAAGTCGCTTGAGGTTTTTTTGAAAGCAGCAGCTGATAAGGGTAGTGTGGCGGATAAGCAGCTGTATGCGTACTTTTTATTGCAAAGAGGGAAATATGCTGGGGCTCTAGAAATACTGACTTCAGCAATTACTGTAGATAAGAAGAATGCTCAGGTTCATTTAGATAGGTCTAATGCGTATTCTAGGTTATTGGATTTTGATAGAGCTGTGGTTGATGTTAATAAGGCTTTGGAGTTAGCGGGTGATGATGTGAGGTTTACTTTGATTGCGAATAAGCTGAAGGGGCGTTTTCTGACGCGTCAGGGCAAGACTGATGAGGCTGTGGCTCACTGGAAAGATTTAGCGAAGAAGAACCCGGAGGATCAGGAGCTGATAGAGGATGTGATCGACATTTTGATTGTGGATAGATTATATCCATCTGCTTTAGAGCTAGCGATTCAGCTTAGAAATAATACGAAAGATCCTTATAAAAAAGCATTAAGGACACTACGGGTAGGTGATATTCTATTTAAGCAAGGTGATAAAGATAAGGCTATGGACACTTATGTGGCGACGTTTGATCTTAGTGCAGATGGATCTTGGCTTGAGCGTGAGATAGCTGGGCAGATAGAGATGATTTTTAAGAAGAATGGCAATTTCACCGGGTTGGTGAAAAAATTTAGAGAACTGTCGAAAAAGTATCCGCAGAGGATTCATATCGAAAATAAATTAGCAGGGGTATTGGTAGAGCTGGATAGGTTTGATGAGGCGAGGGTGATTTACCAGAGTTTGCTGAAGAGGTCACCGTTGGATGATGACTTGCGCTTGGCATACTTTAGTATGCTGAAGGAGTCTGGAGATTTCACTAATGCCCGAAAGCTCATAGATGCTCTGATAGTAAGGAAGCCTAATGATGAGCAGATGCATTTGCAGCGTGCGAGCTTGTCTCACATGATGAGAGCTTCTGAAGATGTACTAAGTGATCTAACGAACTATAAGAAAATAGCGAAAGCTAGTGCGAGGACAAAAATGAACTATGCCGCGCAGTTGAGTAAGTTTGGTTTTAATGAGGAAGCTATAGCTGCATACAAAGCGGCGGTGAAAGCGCATCCTGATTCTCTAGATACGGCGATAGAAGCTGCACAGTATCTATATAAGAATAGTCAAAAAGAAGGGGCTATTAAGATTTGGACAGATATTTCTGTAAAGTTAGATCGAGATGGACTGATCCGCCTACTCGATACTTTAACGATGAATGAGGAGACTAATCTTGCGATGAATCTGGTGAAGTCTCATTATGAGAAATATAAGACGAATTTGAGTTTCCTGGATGTAGCGGTTCGTATTGCGGAACTAGCTAAGAACGATGCCCTCTCGTTAAAGTATGCATTAACTCAGCTACAACTGGCGAAGAATCCAATGGAAATAGATCAGGTGATAACATTGGCTTCCAGCATTATTAATAAGACTGATATGGTTCTAGCTAAGGTGAAAGAGCTTTCATCTAGGGTGAAGCTAAGTAATACAGAGAAATTTTTGCTAGCAGATTTGCTTGATTGCGCTGGTGAACGAGAAAAGTCTGATAAGCTGCTGGGTGAACTGAAGGAGTCTAAAGAACCACTAAACTTGCTACAGCTGGCACTTATCTATGAGCGTAGAAATCAGTTAGCAAAAGCGGCATCTAGCATGGAAGAGTTGATCAAAATCCCTAACTATATTAAGGCGATTTACTTGAGAAGATTAAATCAAATTTATCAGCGATCAGGAAATATAAAAATGGCATTGAAGACGATTCAGAAATGGAAAATACTTGCTCCTAACGATAAACAAGTTTGGCTAGCGGAAGTGGATTTGTTAGAAGACCTGAAGAGACCTGAGGATGCTCTCAATAGTCTACGTAAAGCCCGGAAAACATTTGAGGATGATAGAGATATAGTTGCAAAATTGGCTGCATTGAATGTAGCTATGGGGAGGTTTTCGCAGGCTAATTTAATTTATTGGAAGTTGTATTCTGAATCAGAAGGTGTGAACGATAGCATCTATTGGGCAGGTGAATTGGCTAAGAACTCACGTGACAAGGCTAGTAAAGTTGAGCTTATCGATGAGCTGACGAGGCGGAGAAGAAATTCTCCTGAGTCTTTGGCTTCGATTATGGCTTTGGTAGAAGTTTATAGAGTGAATGATCAGTTAGAGGCTAGGCGTAACCTTTTGTTAGAAGCTACTCGATTACATCCTGATAACGCTTCACTTCTTATCGAGTTGGCATCTACAGAGCACCGAAAGGGTGCGACTAAAGATGCGATCAATGTTTTGAGAAGAGCTAAGAAGCTAGACAAAACAGGGGGGGCGGCACGGAAACTATGTTCTCTTCTAATGGATGAAGGTGATTATGAGGGTGCAATAGAGGAACTTGAGAGTCTTACTGCTGAGGTTAATCCCAGATTTGTAGAAGGCCTAGTGATGAAGCTAATAAAGAAGGGCCTATTAGAGGAGGCTCAAGTGTATTTGAAGGAAAACATAGTAAAATTTCCAGATGACTGGAGGCTTATGTTCATGGATAGTTTCATACATTACCAACAAGGAAATAGCAAGAAGGCGGCTGAAGGTGCATTGAAATCGTTTTCAAAGAATAATAAAATTAACAATATTGTCAATGGATGGGAAGCTAGAGATGATGGACGATCAAAAAGATCGATCATAAAGAGTGATAGAATTCCGGAGAGATATGTTCGTCTGAGGCTATTCCGGCAGGCTCTTAATCTGATATCATCGCTAGCTGATCCTAATAGTGTAAAATACCATTCTTCATATAGTTATCCCGGTAGTCCAGCTGGTCATAACCGTGGATCTGGTATTACGTCTGAGTTACCATTGAACCTTAAAAACATGCGGCTGCTAAGTAGTGTGCTATTCTTCGATGCTCTTGATAATCTAGGTGCGAATGACCAGAAGTATCTGTTTGGGTATGCTAGAAGGGCTGGAATGGTTGAGCCCGAGCTTATGTATAAACTGTATGGTTTTCTTACCCACAATACGATGAGTGGAGAGACAAGAAGCAAAAGAATAAATGATATTCTCCTAAGTAAGATTAAAAATAATCCAGAAAATAAAGAATACTATAATTTGATGGTGATTAATAAGTTTCAAAACAATGTGAGGATCTTATCACAAGAAATACTCGTTAAGGCACGAACGTTAAATGCGAGTGAAAAGAATTCTTTTAATAGTAAATTATTAGAGCTTTTTATACCTGAAGAATTAAATGAGAACGAGCGATTAGATCATATTTTACAAGTAATTCAAAAAAATGAGGTTATAAATGAAGCTGACATAATGTTATTATTTACTCAGAATAAACAGTTAGAAAAAATTTATAATGGTTATGGATGGCAAGGTGAGATTGATTCAAGGGTCTTACATATACTAGAGAAATATCTAGAAAAATATAAGAATGAAAAAGGGGCAAATCAATCTCTAGTCTATATAACAAAGTTTATTTTGAGGAGTGAAGTCTTAAAAAAAGAAGACTATAGACCTTTTATTACTGAGCTAGAAGAGATGAATCCTAAAGAGAAAACATATGAAAAATATCGTAGAATCTTTGTGAAGTATGATGAGCATTTGATTAAATCTCTGGTTACAGTGAGTTTGCCACAATATGTTTATTTTGATAGCGACAGAAATAATTATGTTCTTGAATCAATGGGGATTTCTGAAACCTCATATAAGAAAAAAATAGGTGAAAATCTAGACGGGTTTACAAATGTAATTTTAAAAATATTAGCTGCTAAATATTCTGGGTTAGACAAAAAAATGATCTCTTTACTAAAAGAAGCGAAGAAAAATGTAAAAACGAGAGTAGATGCTCACCTGATACATGCTTCCCACTTAGAGCAGAAGAGAGAGCCGGCAGAAAAAATTGTCAAACAGCTTAATTTAGCACTTAAGTATACCACTATTAAACAACAGCGGGAGGAGACAGAAATGTGGGTGTTCTATGTAGTGAATAGACTTAGTAAGGCGGAATTTGATAAGCTGGATGAGGAATTAAAAGAAGATCTTCGTTTGAATATCAAGCGACTTATTATTTCAGGTAAAATTAGAAAATCTTGGGATATTCCGCGGATTATCACCAAGCTTTCTATAGAGAACGAAGATGCTAGATTTTTGATGACTGCTACCGTAAGCACTAAGAGACCAAGAAAAACTAAGTCAGCCCTAGATTCTTTTGAGGAGAAGCTAAATAAAGTAATAAATCAGAATGACAGAGAGCGTGCAATGAGCATGATTTATCAGGAATCATCTAAACTTCTAAATAGTCATCCTAGCTATCTGGGAAGTCTTAATAAAATTACGGACTTAGCTAAAAAATACACTTTGAGCAAAGAGTTACTGGAAAGAATGAAGCCGAAAGGTTCAAAGAGCTCTCATAAGGGGCTGAATTATTTAAAGATCGCAAGATTACTTCAAAATAAACAAGCGGAGAACGATGCAATCGATTATTTGTCCGATCTTTCAGTAGTTCCTAAGCGTTTAAGGATAAAAGTCGCACTAGCTATCTATGAAACACAAAGAGAGAAGGCGCTTGGGTTGTTAAAAGGAAAATCCCAGAGTATGACAGATATATTAGGCGCGTTTTGTGATGAATTAAAAAAACATGTAAAAGATCCCGAGAGGTATATAGCAAATATAGAATTTATTAATGAATGCATGAATCATCATAGTAACGATTTTGGCATAGAGCTCTATAATACTCAGTATTTAGAGAAAACTTTATGGCAATATTTGAAAATTTATAAAGCAGGGGTGAAAGATTTCTCTTCTTCCTATGCTATTATCCCAAAAAACAGGAAAGAGCTAGTTAAACGAAGAGATCTAGCATGTCGTCAGTTTGTGCTATTTTCTATGAACTTTATGGAGGCTGCTGATTTGGCATTTAAAATTTATATAGCCGAGTTCGAAAAGGATAATCAATATAGTAATGCTAATCTAGCAATAGCTAAGAGCAGCCTCCTGAACGAAGTGAAATTACTTAAGAGTCTGAATGTAAGGAAACAATATATTTATAGCAATAAATATGGTTCATTCCCAAACAGGCGTGACTATTTAGCGCATGCGATTGTCTTCAAGAATAGTCTCAAGGTCGTCGATGAGGTATTTTTAGCGGAGGTTAAGTCTTACGATGAGAATCTATATGCTACATTAGTAAGTTATAAGAAATATATGTTAGCTTCTAGTACTGAGGTTGAACAGGGTATACTAGCACTAAATGGTTCAGATAAACTATCGGATTACCTTACTTGGTTTACTCTATTAAGAGTAAAGCCTGATGCGAAGATGGAGGTGATGGTAGCGGAGTGTTTTTGTGCTCATTTAAAGAGGGAAAAGATTAAATTTGGTAATCTTAAATGGAATAGTCTTACCAAAGAAATGCGAACATTTATTCAGTTTTGTCATGATGTTTTGTATAGTGTTGGTAAACAAAAGATGCTCTTGGAATATCTAGATGAAAGAATAGCAAAGTCACTGAATAGAAATCAAATGAAGTAGAGGGCTAAGTAAAATTTTGTGTTTTTGGTCGTATAACTAAAATACGATAAATGAAAAAGAAGAATACAGAACAAGATGAGGCACTGGATGCATTTTCACGTGATTTTATCGTACAGAAAAAAGCTAATGGAGCGAGTGCTCAAGAACTTACCGTTAGCAGTGAGGCGTTGATTAAGTAGTTTATGAAACGCTTTTACGAGTCAGCTCTGCAGGGTGAATTATACCACTCTGTAAAACAGATAGGACTTATATCATTTGTTTGTAACGTTTAGTTCAGAGCGAAGATAGCAGCTTGTAAATAACGAGGAAAAACCTTCGACCCTCTCCCACATTGTCTTGAGTGTTCTAGTCATCTTGTCTTCGAGCTGGTCTAGCGATTCCCAGTTTATTGAGCATATAGTATCTTTGACTACGTCCCATAGTTTTTCTATAGGATTTAACTCTGGGCTATATGGGGGCAGAGTTAATATTCTAACATTTGATGGAATTAAGCCCTCGTTATCCTGACCTTGTTTATGATGGAAGCCTGCTCCATCGCCAATAATAACATGTATCTTATTAGGATCACTTGCTGATATTTGCTCTATAAATACAGCATCAAAATCCTTGCCCAAACCATCGGTGTAAAGGAATTCGCTTCCTGATCCTTCGACCTCAATAGCACCAAATAAATACCCCCATTTAAAGCGACGGTTTACAGGAGCGATTACTCGAGTGCCTATCAGTGACCACATTTTACGAAGAAGTGGATGTAATCCATAGCGCATCTCGTCATAAACCCATAGGCTCATCTCTTTATTTTGGGGTAAATCCAGAGCCTTTAGCTCTTCTGCAAGAGATGTTCGAAAAGTCTCTTCACGTTCAGGATCTTTCTTCTGGTGGCATGGCCGGGGCACCTTCAAGCGCCCTCCGAGCTTTCCCAGCACATAGTAAATGCTGTCCTTTCCATACTCAAGTTGATGCTCTTCCTTTAGCCAGTGCAATATTTGACCAGCTGTGCGAAAAGTTCCAATACGGAGTTTCTCGATGAGTTCTTGTTGAATATGTTCAGCCATTAGAGGCTTGCGACCTGCTCCATTTCCTCTGACGAGTAATGTAGCTAATCCATTATCTCGAAAGAGCTTAGCCCATCCCTTTACTGCGCTGGGTGCTTTACCAATGATAGCCGCAACCTCAACATAAGACATTTCAGTTTCTAAAAGTAATTTTATTACTTGAAGGCGTTCCTTCTTCCATTGAGTTTTCTCTTTTATAAACCTCTTAACAACTTCCTCTGCTTCATTTTTAAAGTCTAATTGACCGCGTTTTTTTCCCATGAGAAACAGCATCATAAAAACTAAAATATGTCTATTCTGTTTTACAGGATGGTATAACCATCGATATGAACGTCAAACTGGAGATTTGTTACCACGTAGGAGACACCTTCTGGGGAAAAGAAGAGAGCTCAAATATTGAGTATTAAAATACCCACCATCTACATCCTAAGAGTGAACACCTCAATGGCACTCACCAAGAGCAAATTTCATTTTGTGTCTGCACGGGACTCTACAGCATGGGTACCCCAGGAGTATCCATAGCCACCATGCTACAAGCCATCCCCGGCGAATATAAAGTCAGCATCGCTAACAACATCATCGGTACCTACCAGATAGAAATAGTCCACTTCTACGGCACTCCAAAAGCTACCACCCACCGCGTCACCATCCACACAGATGGAACCAGCAAGTGGAAAGAAATCCACAAATTCACTCACCAATTTCCTGAAAAAAAAATAAGTGAATTTTGAATTACCTACAGTTATCCTTTAACCCAATCCAGCTCTCTCCAACAGCGGACTCAGCTCAGGATCTCTCCCCATAAACTGGCGATAAGATTCATCCGCAGGGCGTGAGTTACCAGCACCAAGGATTTCATTCCTAAATGATCTCCCTGTCTCAGGGTTCAGCACACCCTCCTTCTGGAAACGTGTAAATGCGTCTGCATCTAGGACCTCTGCCCATTTATAAGAATAATAACCAGAAGCATAAGCCACCGCCCCACTAAACAAGTGATTAAACTTCAACAGCAGACTCGGTGACTCAGTCGCCAGCTTAGTTCTGTATTTCACAAGAATCTTGTTCTCCATTTCACGAAGCTCCATCCCCTTATATTTATCACCGTGCATATGGATTTCTAAATCTAACATCCCTTGCCCTAACTGACCCATATAAGCACTACCACTCATATAATTTCTAGCGGCGAGCATCTTATCAAACAACTCATCCGGAATCACCTCACCAGTCTCATAGTGCTTAGCGAATAAATCCAGCGACTCACGATCCCAACAATAATTCTCCATAATCTGTGAAGGAAGCTCCACAAAATCCCAAGGCACATTCATACTTGATAGAGACTTGATCTCCACATTTCCTAAAATGTGATGCAGTAAATGCCCGAACTCATGGAAAATAGTCTCCACTTCACGGTGATCTAACAAAGCAGGTTCATCACCCACAGGCTTAGTCATATTCCCTACCATCAAGCCTATATGCGGATCTCTAGGGTTCCCATTCATCGCTGGCAAACCAGTCTTCAAAGTATTCATCCATGCACCACCACGCTTACCCTGCCTAGGGTGCCAGTCCGCGTAAAATGAACCTAACAGCTCACCACTCTCATCATCAAAAATATCATAATACAGACAGTCCTCATGCCAAACCTGCACAGCACCATCCTTATCGCCACCATAAATAGTTTCACGCTGCTCGATGCGTATACCAAAAATATTAGTCGTGATCTCGAACATCCCAGCCATCACATTATCAACCGAGAAATATGGCCGCAGCAACTCGCTATCAAAAGCATACTCCTCTTTCCTACGCTTCTCCACCCAGTATCCAACTTCCCAAGGCTCTAACAACCGAACCTCCGAATCAGTCTTATCCGCCACGTATTTCTTCAATTCCTGCTGATCCTTCTGGAAGTGAGGCTCCACTAACGCATGAAGTTTCTCTGTAAAATCTATCGCCGACTGACCATTTTTCGCCATCCTATGTTCCAGAATCATATCCGGGAAATTCTTCTTCCCTAGCAACTCAGCTTTCTCCTGGCGAAGCCCCAGTATCTTCCAGATCAAATCCTTATTATCCCAATCCCCCTTATTACCAATCTGAGTAGTCCCCTGCCAAATATCCTTCCGCAGACTAGCATCCTCAGCAAACTGCATCACAGGTCCCATCGATGGATACTGCAACGTAAATCTCCATTTCGGCTCATCTTCAGAACCCTGCCCCTTCTCCAGAGCATTCAGTCGCGCACCTTCCTTCACCATCTTAGGCAAACCTTCAAGACGAGATTCATCGTCTACGATCAGCTCCCAATCATCCGTAGAATCCACCACATTTTCAGCAAATTTCTGTGTAACAGCAGACAAATCAGCATCTATCTCAGCCACCCTCGCCTTCTTATCATCCGGAAGATCCGCACCAGCAGAGACAAAATCCGTGCAAGTCTCCTCCACAAATCTCTTCTCCAAATCACTCAAGCTCTTAGCTGCATCGCTATCACGAAACGCTTTCAACGATGCCCAGATCTCAGCATCCAGAGAAATGGATGAGTAAAACGCAGACACCTCAGCTAACACACCATTAAGCGCATCTCTCAACCCATCGATCTCTAAAATTGAATCCAAGTGATTCAACCTCCCCCAGCCTCTACTCAATTCATCGGTAGCGCTCTCTAGCGCAAGAAATGTATTCTCTAAAGTCACCTCAGCAGGATCCAGCTCCCGGATCACTATCAGTCTTTCTTCAGCAAGCGCGATGCCCTGCTTGATGTCGTCCTCTACTTTGTCAGCAGTAAGTGTGGACCAGCGGATGTGGTAGTCGTCAGATAAAAATGGATGTGTAGTCATAGTTAGTTTGAATTAAAATTTGATTCGCCCACTCCAGCGACATCTCCAGAAATTGCAAGCAACAATCTTCGGAACGGGATTATTCTTATTTTTTACCATGTAAATACTTATGATAAAGTATGTATCATATTATAGTTATTCCCTAAAAATAGGCTGGCATAATTACTAAATAAAAGTAGTAAAGGGGCTCCATGCAAACTAACCAGAAGATAACTCTCCTTCGTAGCCAAATGGCAGAAGCCGGAATCGATGCTTATATCGTTTCCAATGCGGACCCTCACCACAATGAATATGTGGCTGAGCGCTGGCGCTGCCGTGAGTGGTTATCTGGCATGAAGGGATCGGCTGGCACCGTAGTAGTAACCGCTGACTGGTGTGGAATTTGGACCGACAGTAGGTATTATGAGATAGCATTAGACTCACTAGAAGGCTCAGAAATAGAGCTAATGCGCAGCAGTGACCTCGAAACTCCATCCATCGACACCTGGATAAAATCTAATTTAAAAAGTGGTCAAACCGTAGGATTCATCGGAGCAGATACAGACTTAAAACAAGCCCGCAACTGGGTAAAACAGTTTGACCAAGCCTCGCTAAAATCAAGCACAGACCTAGACCTCATCGACGCCATCTGGGCAGATCGACCAGCGGCACCTAAGGGAGAATTATTTATAGTAGACGACAACTTCGCAGGTCAGACCATCGAGTCAAAAATAGCCGTAATCCGGGAAGAAATGACCAAAGCTGGAGTCGAAGCATACCTACTAGGGCGCACCGACGAGTCATGCTGGTTATTTAACTTCCGAGGCACCGATATAGAAAACAACCCCACCCCCTACTGCTTCACACTCATCACCCAAGACGTAGTAAACTTTTATGTAGACGCAGATAAATTAACCCCAGTCGCTAAAGCAAGATTCGAAGCTGCTGGAGTCACCCTACACAGCTACGATGCAGTGAAACAAACACTCGAAGAACTAGATTCCTCAGTGCGTATCCTCATCGTACCAAACCACATTAGTTACCAGCTCAATGAGGCAGTCAACCAGTGCATGCAGATCGAATCTCGAGCCATCGCCACTGATCTAAAGGCAGTCAAAAACGAGACCGAGGTCATGCACCTCAAGAAAGCACTCATTGATGATGGAGCTGCTATCGTGAAGTTTTACACATGGCTTTACGGCAGCCTCCGTAATGGAGAATCAGTCACCGAGCTATCAGCTAGTCGCAAGCTTGAAGCCTGCCGCGCAGAGTTTGAAGGCTACCGCCACGTAAGCTTCGAGTCCATTATGGGCTACGGACCAGATGGCGCACTGAACCACTACTCAGTAGATGAAGAGTCAGACAAACCAGTCTTACTTGAGAACATATTCCTCATCGACTCAGGCGGAAACTTTGTCCACGGCACCACCGACACCACTCGTACCATCCCAATGGGAGAGCCTACTCAAGAGCAGAAAGACGACTACACCGTAGTCCTCCACAGCATGTTAGACCTCCTCGTCCTCGAGTTCTCAGAAGGCACCACCGGAGCACAGCTAGATGGAGTCTGCCGCCAAGCACTCTGGAAACATAAGCGCAACTTCAAACACGGAACCGGCCATGGAGTAGGATTCGGACTCGAAGTACACGAAGGACCACAGAACATTTCAGGCACCAGCACCGAGCACATGAAGCTAGGCATGATCAGCACCATCGAACCAGGATGCTACCGCTCTGGCAAACACGGCATCCGCATCGAGAACATGATCCATACCGTCCTCAGCTCTGAGAACGAGTTCGGCAAATTCTTCAAGTTCGAGAATCTCACCTTCTGCCCTATCAACACAGATCTCATCAACCCATCGATCCTTCCAGCACACCACATCGAATGGCTAAATAAATACCACACCGAAGTGTTAGAAAAACTCTCACCTCTCCTCAACGAAGAAGAGGTCGCCTGGTTAACACACGAGTGCCGCCCAGTGGCTTAATATAAAAGACAAATTTAATTCAAAGAAAAGCCAAAGCAATTTTATTGCTTTGGCTTTTTTGATCTAAACTTACTGAGTTTATCGAGCTATTAAAATTCACTATACCCACTTTCACCGTGCTCGGATAGATCAAGACCACGGTCTTCATCTTCCTCACTCACGCGGTCACCGATCGTCTTCTTCACAATCATCATAATGATGAAAGTAGCTACAGCAGACCAAACGATGGTCACACCAAGACAGAGAAGCTGAATCCCTAGTTGCTCACCCATTGGCTTCACCAGACCTAGTCCTCCTAAAGCCTCTTGACCAAAGAAAGCCAACAATATCGTTCCCAAAATACCACCCACACCGTGAACGGCAAATACATCGAGTGAATCATCAATCTGTAATTTAGTGCGAATCAGAGCCACTGCGAAGTAACAGAACACTGCCGCTAGCGCACCAATACAAATCGCTCCCATAGGACCAACATCACCCGACGCAGGGGTAATTGTAGCCAGACCAGCAATAAGTCCAGTAACCATACCAATGAGTCCCACCTTACCGTGTAAAACTCGCTCCAACAACGCCCAAACAAGAGCAGCCGTAGCAGCAGAAAGATGCGTCACCAGCATGGACATACCAGCATTTTGACCTGCACTTACCTGACTACCAGCATTGAAACCAAACCAACCAACCCAAAGCATCGCTGCACCGACAAACACCATCCCCGGATTATGCGGAATAGTCTGAGTCTTCGGAAAACCTTTTCGCTTCCCTAGCATGATAGCCATCACTAAAGCTGATACACCGGCAGTCGCATGAACCACGATACCACCCGCCAAATCCTTGACGCCCATCTCAGCCATCCAGCCACCACCCCATACCCAGTGGCATGCAGGAGCATAAACGACGAATAACCACAGAGCAGTGAACAGCATGATCGCACTAAATTTCATCCGCTCCACAACAGCACCTATATAGAGTGCAGGAGTAATAATAACAAAAGTCATCTGGAACATCACCCACAGAGTCTCAGGGATATCACCGCCACCAGTAGTTTCAGTAGTAACCCCTCTCAGAAAGGCAGCCTCAAAATTTCCTATCCAGCCACCATTACCGCCGCTAAAACAAAGGCTATAAAGGCAAACCACCCACAAGATAGAAGCCATACAAGCAATACCACCAGTCTGTGCCATCACAGAAAGCACATTCTTAGAACGCACCAGACCGCCATAGAAAAGAGCAAGACCAGGCATCGTCATGAATAAGACCAATGCCGTAGCAGTAAGAATCCAAGCACTGTCCCCAGAGTTAACGGCAGCTAAAGAAAAAAAGGAATCTCCCGTGGAGATTGAAGTAAAGTGATTAAGTAAATTCATAATTAGTGATGATCGCTATTCGCTCATCAAACTTATGAAAATAATTCATTAGGTAAAGTATCAATTAGGACATTTACCAATAACAACACCCTTCATACTTTTACCTTCCACCAAAAATACTTGTCCCAATACGAACATAAGTAGCACCCTCAGCAATAGCAGTCTCGAAGTCGTTACTCATCCCCATACTTAAGTGCGGCAGTTCACAATCATGAGATTCCTCTAACCTATCCCTCAGATCAGCAACCTTTCTGAACCAAACCCTAGCATGCTCGGAATCTGTGACCGCAGGTGGGATACACATGAGACCAGTGACCTTTAAATTTTCTAACTCCAGCAACTCAGAAAAACTTACCTCTAATTCCTCCTTACTAAAGCCCCCTTTACTCTCCTCATCGCCGATATTCACCTGCAGAAGAATAGAAGGCTTCAACCCCATATCCCCCGCTACATTATTCGTGTATTTAGCCAGCTTCAGCGAATCAATACTATGAACCACATGAAAAATCCCGAGCACCTTTCGCACCTTATTACGCTGCAGCCCACCTATATAATGCCATTCCAAATCATCTGATAATACAGGAATTTTATCCTGTCCTTCCTGAAGCTTATTCTCACCAAAAATCCTCTGCCCCGCATCTATCGCCTTCTGCACATGCTCCGCGGGCCAGGTCTTGCTGACCGCGATCAGCTCCACCTCGTCCACATTTCTAGCAGCCTGATTACAGGCACTAGAAATACGAGATTTAATATCTGTTAGATTCAGTTCTACACTCATCACACTATCCTTTCATCCAGCCAGCCACATCCTTCGCAAAATAAGTCAAAATAATATCAGCACCTGCTCGCTTGATCGCGGTGAGACTTTCTAACACTACCGCTTTCTCATCAAGCCAACCAGCCTCAGCCGCGCTCTTAATCATAAGATACTCCCCACTCACCTGATAAGCAGCCACCGGAAGGGTCGTCACCTCCTTCACTCTAACAATCACATCAAGATAAGCCCCCGCAGGCTTCACCATAATCATGTCCGCGCCTTCCTCTTCATCAAGAATCGTCTCTCTAACCGCCTCGCTAACATTCGCGTAATCCATCTGATATGTCTTCTTATCACCCGCCTTCGGAGCCGAATCTAAAGCACCTCTAAAAGGTCCATAATACGCCGATGCATACTTCACCGT
Source organism: Herpochondria borealis (assembly GCA_032274145.1). NCBI lineage: Eukaryota > Rhodophyta > Florideophyceae > Ceramiales > Ceramiaceae > Herpochondria > Herpochondria borealis. The sequence goes on from JAVCKV010364618.1 coordinate 29,810, forward strand.
ATAAGATAAAATACTCACCTCAGCGAACCCAGCATCATCCAGTCCCATACGAATCGCCGACACTCTCCCATCCATCATATCACTCGGTGATACAATATCCGCACCAGCTTTAGCATGACAAATCGCCTGCTTCGTCAAAATCTCCAACGTCTCATCATTTATAATCTCCCCCTCTCTTACAACACCATCGTGACCATCAGAATTATAAGGATCAAGCGCCACATCAGTAACCACCACCAGCTCAGGATGAGCTACCTTCAGCGCCCTAATAGCACGCGGAATCAGCCCATCATCATTCCAGCATTCATCCGCAGTCTGATTCTTAAGCACATCATCCACAGCAGGAAAAATCACCACAGCAGGAACTCCAAGCGTAAACGCCTCCCCCGCTTCCTTCACAAGTCCCGCAACAGACCACCGCTTACAACCAGGCATAGACTCGATATCCTCATCGACATCTCCCTCTTGCACAAATAGCGGATAAATAAAATCGCTCGCGCTAAGATTGATTTCTCTAACAAGATTCCTCACTCCTGCGGATTTTCTATTACGTCTCGGTCTCTGCTGCATGGCTTTATTTAAAACGAAGTTCCCAACATGTATAGTATTTTCACCATCTTGTTACAGCTTGTTTATCTATCCATTTAATGAAACAGTCTCACACCAGCAACGAGTCAGCACCAAGACCCAATGATCAGCCATATACTCGCAGTCCTCATCGCCACATTACCCGTATTCCTCATCGTAATACTGGGGATAGGCTTGCGCAAATGGAACGTCATCGACAAGGCCATCGATTCAGGACTCGCTAAACTCCTCCTGAACCTCCTTCTACCCTGCTTTATATTACATAATATCATCGGTAGTGAAGTAGCATCTGATCTACCGAAAGTCCTCACACTAGCAAGTCTCGGCGCAGGAATCGTCATCATCTCACTCGCCATCACCTACCTCATCGCCCCACTTCTTGGAATGGGAAAAGGCGAAGGCAGAAGATCATTTACAGTAGCTGCAGGACTCCAGAACTACGGATTCATGGCAGTCCCACTACTCATGTCGCTCTACGCCGACAAAGAACTCCTCGCCACAATGTTCCTCCACAGCCTCGGTGTGGAACTAGCGATCTTCAGCATCGGCATCATGATCTTCACTGGTAAATTCACCCTCAACCCAAAAGTTTTCCTAAAAGCCCCCATCATAGCAGTCTTCATCGGCATCATTTTAAACATCACTCATTTCGAAGTCTACATCCCCAGCCCATTACTCACCAGCATCGATTGGCTCGGAGCAACCGCCATCCCCCTATCATTGATCGCTATTGGAATGAGCATAGGAGAGCTTCTACCTGAGACCAAATACAGCCTAAAAGTAAGTCTTTCAGCCATCCTACTCCGTCTCATTATACTTCCCGCTCTCATCATCAGCATCGCCTACTTCTTACCACTTGATGACACGATCAAGAAAGTTCTCCTCGTCCAAGCCGCCATGCCAGCCGCCCTCTTCCCCATCGTCCTAGCCAGACACTACGGCGGCAAACCAGCACTAGTCGCCGAAGTAGCCATCACCACCAGTATAGTCAGCTTCATGACTATGCCATTGGTTATTGTAGTAGGGACTTGGATACTGAGTTTATAGAACTATTTCCCTTTTGTCCTATTCCAATACTGAGTCCATTGATGGATGGAATAATTACGCTTTTCTAGCGAGGCGGCCCACTGTAAATCGTGACCAGTTTTAGCGATAGAAATCAGCGCAATATTCACCCAATAACGAGTAGCCGCCATTCCCGCGAGCGGATATACTCGTAAGCATTAACTTTTGTGATTCTTTATGTGTGCAACTTCAGTTTTATTTAGCCCAAACGTGGGCAGCCTATCTATAAGCCAAAGGCAACGCCCTAGATCTCCAGAACTGAGGGCAGGAATTGACCTCAAAACCTCTAGGGCCGAAATAACGCGGAGGAGCAAGCCTCTCTAACACTAAAAAATTATAGGGTTATTTTAAAAACATCTACCTATTCTCATTCTAACGATAGTTGAAAACTATATTTCGTTTCGCACCTTCAGCACACCTCAGGGCTGAAGTCGTGATGCCACGTGACATCGACCTCAGGTCGATAAGTCTAACTCAACTTTAAGAGCAATCCTGCCAAAGATGTTGAATAACCATTAGCTGTTCAGCTTCTGTTAGGAAATCCATTCTATCTAACAATGGGTGGATTTGAGAGGGTATAAGCGTTTTATGAGGTTCTTCAATGAGATCATCTAAAGTCTCTGCTGGCGTGGTGAAATTCCTAATAGCCTCTGCTTGGATAGAGCTCAGTAGTGTTTCTTTAACGTGCGGAATCGCTAATGCGTGGAGACCGGCTTGAATGAGTAGGTTAGCGGCTTGGGTTTGCTGACTTTTCACTTCTGTAAGAACATCTACCTTAGCTTGCTCCTCAGGCGTAAGTGAGGGTTTAGAAGCCGTGGTAATTCCTGGTGAAAGTAAATTACGCCTAGCACGGGTGTTCGTCTGCATTAGTCCTGCACGCTGGAGCTGAAGGAAAGACTCGTGAGTAGTCTTATCAATTACCATGATATTCTCTTCCATCCAATTCGGAGAATTCTTGTGCTGCGGGTATGCTTGATCACAGGCTTTCAGAACGCATTTCGTGATCGCTGCCGAATGCTTATCCACCACAAGGTAAACTTTGCTAATACCACCTTCAGTAAAGTGCTCTTCGCAGAAAACAATGGACTCACCTAGTTCATCCTGGAGCCGCTGAGCTAGTGTCTGGGCGGGATCCACTGGCGGACTTGAAACACGCTTAGTCGACGTCGACGCCAGTTTTTCACCTATTGCCAGAGTCTGCTCTAGTCTTGCAAGGAAAGACGCCCCACCTTTTTTAAGTTTGATTTCTGACAGATTCCCTTTCCCATCCAGCACCCCATCCGCAAGACCCTGCTTGATTGCAAGAGTCTCTAACATCCCATGCTCAATAGTCCCCTGAGCAATAATGTTAATGACCTGAACCTGCTTAGTCTGCCCCTTCCTCCACGCTCTAGCGATGCGTTGTTCAAGCTTCGCAGGATTCCATGGTAGATCCATATTAATCACAACAGAAGCATTTTGTAGATTCAACCCCGAGCCACCAGACTCAGTACACAGAAGAATACGACAGTCCGGATCTTCCTTAAACGCTCTGATTTCTTGGCGACGCTTCTTCTGCGGTACTGAACCCGTATGCCACGCATATCCTACTTTCTGCCCCTTCAGGTGATCACGAATAAGCGTAAGCATACCTACCCACTCCGAGAAAATGATGATTTTCGTCTCCCGTTCCGTCAGAGCCTGATCAAGGATAGGAATAAGCTCATCAAGCTTAGGAGACTCTCGCGTTTCCTTATCGAGTATAAATTGCGTATCACAGAGCATCCGCATACATCCAAGAGCCCCCATCAACCGCTGATGTTCTTCACGGCGGAGCGCTCGCTTTTTGGCAATATTTCCGAGCTGGGCCACAATATCCACATACCCTGAATAGTCAGCCACTTGCCCCTCAGTGAGCATGACAAAACGGTTCTCATCCACACGATCCGGAAGCTCAGTCTCCACATCCGACTTAAGTCGCCGGAGTAAAACAGCACTTACTTTTTCACGTAAAACATCAAGATTCTTATACCCTTCAGGCTTCCCTCTATCTTCATCTAACAGATAAAAATCTCTATTAAAACGAAACAACGAGCCAAATATCCGCGGGTCTAAAAATTCTACAATCGAGTAAAGTTCATCGATACGATTTTCAATAGGAGTACCAGTCAAAACAAAAGCATAGCGGCTATTAAGTCGCTTAATAGCCTGAGCCGTCAGTGACGCCCAGTTTTTAATACGCTGCGCCTCATCCAGAATAACTATATCTGGCTTAAGTGCCGCATTGATATCTAATGAGTCTGAGCGCACTTGCTCATAGTTTACAATCGTAAAAAACGCCGCCGGATTCTGATAAACATGCACCCGCTGACTACGGCTCCCATAAACAACCTCACAACTCAGAGTAGTGAATTTTTTAATCTGTTCTTCCCATTCCGCCTTAAGTGATGCTGGCGCAACAATCAGACAACGCTGAGCTTTCCCCAAACGATGCAGCAGCGAAGCTGCTGCTATACCTTGAATAGTTTTCCCCAGTCCCATTTCATCAGCCACCATCGCCCTCTCTTTAAAGGCAAGGTGCAGCATACCCTCACGCTGATAAGGATACAGCGGCAGTAAAGTCTCGTGAGAAGGGTATTCCCCTAGATGAACCTTTTGTTGATATTCTCTTTCCAGTTCTTTTCTCTCTACTTTACGGTGTTTTTCTTCCAACCAATGATAGATTTCCTGGGAGATACGAACACCCACTTCTATACATTCTTCGGCTGCTCTGATAAGCTTAGCAGGCGCTACTTTTTCTTTCCTAGTACCATCCGCATTGATGCAAAGCCGAAGTTTACGAGGAACACCACTTCCAGACATGCCATGAATATAGAGATCACCATTCTTTACAATAAGCGTCGGATCACAGTTGCCTGCCTGAAGTGCCTTTTTGAAGAGTCCTGGAAAACGTTTTTCAAGATGAAATAAAACGGCCTCAGTGTGCTTACAAGTATTAAGACCATTACACAGAAAATCTGGAGTTGTGGAGTAAAAAAAACGTTCCTTGAGATCAATGATTTCTATCTGATAAGCGGTCTGTGTATCCTGTGAAACAACCACAAAAGTAGAATGAATTTTCTCAGCTGGATTCAAATTTCGGATCACTGGAGGATTCTCTAATGCCCGGACCTGACGCCTTGCAATCTCTTGTTCATCACTAGTGCGCCAGTCCTGTTGGGAAGGAAGAAGAGCCTTCAAATCTGAGATCCGTTGCTCTAATGCACTAAGTTTATTAACTTTTTTTGATTTCCTTGGTGAAGATGATGCCATAAATGAAAACTAGTGATCAACCAAAGAAGAGAAAGCAAAAAATCCTACTGATTGACAGAATTCCCTGGCTCTAAAAGAATAATTAATCCCGAATTCCTTAAATAGTCATGAAATCATTGTGAATTTTCAACACTCCAACCGTCTTTCCCATCTTTAGCAACCCAGCCCATGTCTTTCAACTGATCTCTTAGCTCATCGCTTTTTGCCCAGTCTTTATCAGCTCTAGCCTGCCAGCGTTGCTCCGCCAACTGCTGAACTTCAGCTGGAATTTCGACTTCTTCCTCCTGCTTTATTTCAGGCAGCACGATACCGAATACATGAAGCATAAAATGCAAGCCCTTCCACTGAACCAGGGCGTCATCTTCATTTTGAGCACGCTTCAACGAACCAAACATCGCACCAATCGCGCGCTGGGTGTTAAGATCCTCATTCAAACCTAACCAAGCATTCTCAAAGCGACCTTTATCTTCCAGCCCTATCAGATCTTCATAAGTTGGAGCTTCATCCACACCTGCTTTTTCAGCGAGTGCCCGCTCAGCTTTCTGAAGTTTCCCCAGAGCCTCATGCGCTGCATGAAGTCCGTCTAGAGTGAAATTCATCTGCTTGCGATAGTGAGCCCCGATAAGAGCATAGCGAACTTCTGTTGCCGTATGCCCCTTAGCTATCAAATCTGCCAATACATAAAAATTCCCCTTACTCTTCGACATCTTAGAACCATCAACAAGTAAATGCGTGATGTGAAACCAATGGTTCGCAAAATCACCACCACAAGAACACTTACTCTGCGCTATCTCATTCTCATGATGCGGAAATACCAAGTCTTCTCCACCAGAGTGCAGGTCAAAACTCTCGCCCAGATACTCCCTGATCATCGCCGAGCACTCAAGGTGCCATCCAGGACGACCTTCACCCCAAGGACTCTGCCAGAAATTCTCTCCATCCTCATCGCGACGTGTCTTCCATAACACAAAGTCCGCCACGCTATCTTTCTCATACTCATCTGCATTATTCGCACGCGAGTTCTGAGTTTTACCCAGATCCAAGTCACGCTCGTCTAAATGAGAAAGCGCACCGTATTCAGGATAGGAAGAGATTTTAAAATAAACCGAGCCATCATCCGCCGCATAAGCGTGCCCCTTCTCGATAAGCTCCTCGATCATCACAATCTGCTGCGGAATATGATCCACCGCACCAGGCTCGATGTGTGGAATCAAGCAATTCAACGCAGCGCAATCAACATGAAATTTCTCCGTCCACCCCTGAGTAAAATCAGCCAACGTTTTACCCGCCGCCTGAGAATCACGAATCGTCTTATCATCCACATCAGTGAGATTCCGCACATGCTTAGTCTTCATCCCACCAAGCTCCAACGCCCTACGAAATACATCCTGAACCACGAACGTCCGAAAATTCCCAATATGAGCAGGACCATAAACCGTAGGACCACAGCAATAGAAACCAAAAGTTTGACTATCATTATCGATAGGCTTCAGCTTTCGGAGCTCTCTGGCTAATGTATCATAAAGGCGCATGTGGATGGTCTAAACACATTCGCGCAGATTTCAACTCTAAATCCTTAATTCAGGATAGACCAGATTTAGCCACTCCATCCTTTTAGTACCTTCGGCACGTTGACCAGCCATCGATTGACTAGCCATTAGCCCAGCACGATGCTTGCAAGCGCAGAATCCAACCAATGACGTGAGCCAGCTCACCATAACGGGTCGAATGGCCTAAGCTAGTATCCTCAAGCAAAAAGCCATTCCCCTAAATCAACCCCGCAGTCTTAAAATGCATCTTCGCAACCTTAGACAACATTTCCACACCATGCTTAGATTTCATTTCTTTCGCCGCTAATATGACATTAGCACCAGCACCCAGCGGCAGCTCAACACCGCCAGCCTCACTAGCCCGTTCTATCCAGCTAACAAATGCCTCCCGCGCCAAAATAGAAGCCGCCGCTACAGCCACATCACTCTCACCCTTGGTTCTCTGCGTAAGCTTAATGTGCTGAGCAGAAGCCTCTCGACTCAACATTCCTTCCAGCAACTCCTTCCTCGCAAACTGATCACTCAGGGCACTCGGACAGCTAGGCACCTTCTCAGCGAGACTACTGATAACTTTTGCATGGCCCCACGCGAGCAATCGATTCAGATTTCCAAACTTCCCATAGAGCTCATTATATTTCTCAGGCTTCAGCGATATAACCTCAGACTCCAAGCCTTTCACCCCTCTGATAATACCAGCCAACTTCTTAATCCTCGCCGAACTAGAAATCCGCTTACTATCCATAATCCCCTTCTCTAACAGCTCACGAGAAATCTCCTTATTCACATAAGCCCCCGCGATCACCAGCGGACCAAAAAAATCACCCTTCCCACTCTCATCCACGCCAAAGTGAGGCTCAAACATCTCAGGCATCAAAATCTCCTCATTCCCAAGCCGTGCCTCACCGATAATCTCAGGCTCCAAGATAAACCGAACAAAGTCCTCCGTCCCCTTCCCCTGCACTAGCACCTTGGGACCCTTCTTATAAACAGTCACATTAGTAGCTCCCGTAGAATCCTTCTTCATTGCATGCCAAATCGCCCACTGCTTTTCACCAAACTCAAACCCCCGCTCTTCACAGATAGCCTTCAGCTTAGGAATATCCTCTGGATCGATCTTAGTAGTATAAGTATTCGTTGCCATGCTACTTCGCTAAGTAAATTTTTCTCACCACCTTAGTCACCTCACCAGCTTCTTCTCCCAGCTCTAGCTCACCGATCTTCAACACCCCCTGCACCCCAATCTGAGTATTCGTCAGGAAGACCTCATCAGCATTCAAGAACTCCTCTAAAGATATAGACGACACCCTAACCTCCAACCCAGCCTCATCAGCCCTCCTAATCACCAATTCCCGAGTCACCCCAGGCAAACACCCGCTGTCTAGCCCAGGAGTAGAAATAACCCCATCCTTCACCATAAAAACATTCGCCGTAGCCGCCTCCGCCACCTCACCCGAAGTATTCAAATACACCACCTCATCAGCCCCAGCCTGAGCAGCCTCGTGCAACGCCAGATAATTCTCAGCATACGAACCACATTTAATCCCCGCCACAGCACTATGCTCATTTAAAAGACAATCACTCACAACCACATTACAAACCTCATCTCTAACAGGAGCCTCATTAGCCTCTATCCAACAAAGATTATTTAACGCCGTAACCCTAACCCTAGCCCTCTTCTCAAGCAGAGAGTTTTCACCCAACAGCACCCTAACACTTTCCTCTAACAGATCAAAACCAGGAACCTCCAGACCCAACCTATCCAGCCCATTCTGAAAACGCTTCAAATGCAGCTCAAACCCATCAACCACCCCATCAACAGCCAGCATCGTCTCAAAGACACTCAACCCCAACTGCATATCCTTATTCAGCAGAGACACCTGCGCATCCTCCGCATCACAAAGCCCACCATTAACAATAACCCTATTCATCAACCACAATCAACAACGACCACCCCCCAATGAACAGCAAAAAATCCCCACAACCATAAATCAACCCCCGCGACATCGACCTCCTGGTCGATAAGTCAACCCAAGTTCAGCACCACCAACCCAGTTCCGTGCCTTCCGCCCTTTCCGTGGTTCAAAAACCATCAACCCAAACCATCAACCCAAGCCATCAACCCAAGTATTCGTGCCAATTCGTGGAGATTCGTGGTAAGCGCCGCAGGCAACAACCCAAGCACCACACCATCGACCCCAGTTCCGTGTATTCTGTGCCTTCCGTGGTTCAAAAAAACCATCAACCCAAGCCCGCAACCCAAACATTCATAATAATCCGTGAAAATCCGCAGCAAGCGCCGCAGGCAACACCCAAGCACCACACCATCAACGCTAGCTCCGTATATTCCCTAACTTCCGTGGTTCAAAAAGCATCAACCCAAGCCACATCCAAACTCACCCCAACAACTCCTTAAACCCACAAAACAACTTAGAATTCTCAGGCGGCAGATCAGGCAAAACCTCATCACTATCCAGAAAACCCTCACAAGCCTCAAAAAATGCTCCCTCACTCCTCACCCTACGAACCTGATGCAGAAACCCATCATCCACACCCTGAGCTATATAAATCATATACTTCTTCATCTTATTCACATGCTTCACCTCATCATAAACCGTCCACTCCTTCGCCAGTTCATTAAATAACAACTCTACATACTCCCATAGATCCTTCCGAGTAGGAGCTATCACCTCCCCACAACCATCAGAAAAACTATCTCGCAACTGCTGAAACAACCACGGACTCCGAATCGCCCCGCGCCCTATCATAAGACCAGCCGCCCCTGTCTTCTCAAGATAAGCCTTACCTGTAGCCACATTCACCACATTACCATTCGCTATCACCGGACATGACATCCGCTCCACCGCCATCTTCACAAACTCATCCCTAACAGGCGTCTGGTATTTATCCCTCACCGTCCGACCATGAATAGCCAAAGCATCGATCTCATGTTTACCAAAGACATCCAAAATAGCCTCAAACTCCCCCGCATCCTCATACCCTATCCTAGTCTTAACCGTAAACTGCTTCCCCTCATCACTACACACCTCATGCATCGCCCCCAGAATCCTATCCACCTGATCTAAATTTCTCAACAACCCGCCCCCAGCATCCTTCCTACAAACCACAGGCGCAGGACAACCCAAATTAATATCCATCCCAGCAATAGGATACTCTAACAGAATCTTAGAAGTCCTCACCAGACTCCCCACATCCATCCCTATCATCTGCGCATAAATAGGCCTACCCGTTTCATTATGCGTAATAGACCGCAGTATCTTCTTCTCCGGACTACTATCTGGATGCACCCGAAAATACTCCGTCACAAAATAATCCGGACCACCCCCATAATGAGCCATCACCCGCATAAAAGCCAAGTCCGTCACATCCTGCATCGGCGCAAGCGCCAAAACAGGACAACCACCAGAACCTATGAAATCATTCGCAAACATGAAAATCAATGAACAACGACCACAGAGCAATGAACAGAAAAAAATCCCTCAATAAAAAATCAACAAACCAAGCACACAACCCAAGTTCCACACCATCACCCCCGTTCCGTGCTTTCCGTAATTTCCGTGGTTCAAAAAAATCCCCCCCCCAGCCAAAACACCAAGCCCACCAACTAAAGCATTCGTGAAATTCGTGCCCATTCGTGATAAGCCCCACAGGGCAAAACCCAAGCACACAACCCAATCCTTTTAAAAATCACTGTTCACTGCCCAGCCTTTTATCCTTGCCCCTCCAGCACCATCTACGCTATGTATATATTACTATGTTAGAAATTAATTGTCCAAGCTGCCTGTCATCAAACATCCTCGAAGACCGCGAAGTAGCACGCGATATAGACTGCATCACCTGCGGCGCCACCTTCTTAGTTGAGAAGATCGCCGAGGAAGAACACACACCAGAAATACACCTAGAGCATATCGATGTCCCACTAGATGACGCGTCTAATAGCGTCATCATCTCCACCGGCCCACCACCGTTTGATTACGAAATCATCGACACCATCTTCGTCCTAGACACTCTTAATAAAAAATTCTTCACCACCTCTAGCCCCTCGGTTGCATTTGAAGGAGCCAAGAAACAACTCAAACAACGCGCAAACAATCTAGGAGGCGACGCCGTCATCAACTGCCAGTTCGACTACCGCATCTCCGCAGGCCACGGCATCTTCGGCGCCATCCACGACCTAGAGATCTTCGCCTACGGAACCCTAGTAAGAAGAGTATAAGAAACATCGGACTATTCAAGCCTCAGACGACCACCAATGCCCCCCCAACGGAGAATCTAATACCTGGATAGCAAAAGGCACATCCCTATCACCTATAGTCCCATACAGTGGAAACTTATGCCAACAGAAGGCACATCCATCTTCACCACTCATACCCCATTAGAGCACCAGCCGGAGCGAGGAAAGCACAAGATAAGACCGTGAGGTACTTTTATTAAAAGCTTTGATCCCGCTCACATGCCTCTATAACAATTACGCTATTTTAAAAACTGAACAGCTACCTGAAGCCATATGAATAACCTTTGGCGGAAAACCTACAAAACACTCCTCTGCAGAAAATCTTTATATTTTATCACACTACACGACAAAAATTCAAGCTATTTGAGGGTGTGAGTTCACTTCGGATATGTATGAATTCGACTGAGTCAA
>JAVCKV010364619.1:0-13296 GCA_032274145.1 Herpochondria borealis
GACCCTGTTTTTGAAGCCTAAACCGCAGGTTCGAATGCTCTCACAAATTTGGAGATCCAGATCATCTCAAGAGTCCAAGTTTGCTGAAGCCTTTCTACTTTCCTGATTATGTTCGTGTCTCGCCTTCTTCTTCCTGTCTTGCTCATTGTAGGTTTTGTCCAAGGACAAATCCTACATGATGATGCCATTACTACCCGCGAAGTCGCTGCCGTTGCTGACGGTGATCCTCCCTACTTCGACTTCTACTATGACCACATTGGTCACGACTATTTGAGACGTTGTAGAAAGAGGGATAATCCACCAACTAATGGTGCTCATTGTGGTTCGAAGCAGCCCAAGGCTTGTCTCTGGGGTACCCAGACTTGTCCGACCGGTTCCCCAGGAGGAAAAGTTCACCCATTGACTCGCTGCGATTGTCAGGACCATAAATGGAAATGCAAGGAGTTTAAGTGCCCAACCATTGAACCTGTCTGTCCGTTGACAAATCCTACTGGTTTGAAGCCCATTTGTAGCGGCGATATGCATTGTGGGTATGGCGGAGAGAGAAATCGCTGTGGTCGCAAGATCCAGAAGACTCGGTAAGTTATTGGCAGACTCGCAATTACGGCGATGTGGTCACAAGACGATCATTATCTCCTCACTCACCGTTTTGTATCAATGCAGGTGCACCGGTCAGGCTGGACAGATGTTGGAGTGCTTCGAGACTGTAAGTACATATCCCTCTTCCTGAGCTGTTTGAATGCCTTCCAACCCACTCGCGGTGCTCACCAGCCTACTTTTCCCTCTACAGGACCGCAAGAGCATGGATTGCGAAACAATCGAGAACTTACCAATCATTACGATTGCTCCTTCTGCTGCGCCCGGCCCCTTTCAATGCTCCACCACTGACGAGTCGATTGACATTCGTTCTGACGGAGTGTTTGAAATCGAGAACACTGTTCCAGGCCAGTTGTGTACGTTGTCGCTTGTGTCATCGGATGGTGCGTCAATCAAGCCTGTAGCTCGCTCGTACAATGGTTTCGATTGGGAAGCATCTGCGGGGGAGTTCAAAAGGATTAATTTCAAATGCGCCGATGACGTTTGTGGCGTTACGCTTCCTCCTCTCCAGGACGGTGCTTACTACCAAGCCACCACGTTCTTCGCCGCGCCTCGAAGCAATGCCGACGTCATTGCTCGTTTTCTCGAACAGACCACCTTTGGTCCAACTCGTTCTGACATTTCCTCATTCTCTGGAGATACTTCGAAGCTAGCCATGGCCAAGTGGATCCGCAAACAACAAAATGAAAAGAAGATTCCTATGACGTCTCATCGCAAGCTTTTCCGAGAACGTTTGAATGCTCGCATGGAGGTGGCCAGTCCACAGGGTCGAGTTACACACCCGTGCCAAGTCGGAACTCGGTATCGCCGATTTGCCTTTTCTTCCAAGGACAATGACAAGTTCATTGATGTCAAAACCGTTGGCAACAAACGCATTTTGAGCGTCAATGGGTTTGTGCGTACAATCATTGATGGACCCATCCATAGGCATCGTGACCCGAATACCAATTTTGACAATGGAAGGTGAGTCCTTGTTGGTATGTCTGTCTTTTGTTTTGAACATCGTCGTGCTCACTCGCAACTCTCCAAGGTTTCGCAATCTGCGAACAAACAATCCCAACAGAATCGGAGGTGCTATCCTCTGGAGCCTTCCGGGTGAAAAGTCGAACCCCGTCCAGTTTGGTGACAAAGTCGGCAATCCTCCTATTCAATTCGACACGGAAACAGTTCCAAATGTTTTGATTAAAATTGCCAATCTAGAAGCAGCGCCTGTTGACACACAGTACTTTCCTCTTGATGCAGTTGAGGAGATCATTGTGACCGATCGATTGGGAGATGCCCAGTGTGATTCCTTGGGCGAGACAGGGAACCCTGACAATCCGGTCTTTGCTCTTTATAAGGGAGAGTACTTCATTCATGATCCTCGATTTGTAAGTCAACGTCGATCACGTCCACAAACCCATCCGCCCTTAGCTAACCCTCTCCTATGGTGTTGTGCTCTCTCTTTAGGAGACGATCGACAACACCCTTGAAGAACCTGACCCTGATGGTGGCGGAAAGATGATGAGATTGACTGCGAATGTCGTTACACCAGAATTGTCAGGCAAGTGCTCAAATGCCCCGCGCACCTTCCTCAGCGAGAACGATTGCGTTCTCAGCTACGAGCCAACTGCTTGTACCGTTGGCCAAGACCACAACGACAAGATCCCGCCTTTCTACTTGCAAATCACGCCAGAGAACGTGCGCGGCCTTTTCGAGGCAACTGGTAATGGTGAACCTGGTACAAGGTTTGTGTATGCAGTGGACGGTCTTCGCATTGCCGACGATCGCAAGGCCATCCCTCCTTGTGCGGCCGGCTCGACATCCCGTTGGGAGAACGTCAAATGTACAGGGAATGCAGAAGCTTCCGATTCTACCCTGGGTTCAATTTTCGGACAGTTATTGAGCAGCAGCACAGACGCAAATCCGTTGCTTCGAGATGTGGTAAATCAGAAAGCCTGTGACACAAAATCAGATGCGAAGAAGAAGGGATTCGAGATTGAGGATGAGGGTGGTAATTGCTGGCTTAACGTCCACCCAGAACACATGAACGTTTACGACTTCACGTATTGGACTTTAAACCACCCAGGTAATGGTGTGCTTCCACACAATCCAAAACCCATCGAGAGGTTTGCTGAAGCAAGGCGGCTCAAGAAACAAACCACACTTATCTTCCCTGAAAGCCATGTGATGGTACGGTGGCCGCAATACAGAAACACGTTTGGCTTTGTTGGTAGGCTGTATGATACCATTCGTTTCGATGAGCTGCCACTTGAGCTGCGCACGGCTTCAACCAGTGAGTTCTTTGGGTTCGTTCCGTCGTCGATTCCATATGAGAACTCCAACGGTACGATTGTTTGTGGCAGTCCATTTGAAGTGTCCAACAACCAAAGCCTCGGTGGTAGCCAGCTCCGCGGAGCTTTCGACTCATTCAATCGTGATCTGCTTATAACTACATCCATCGTTGACTTCATCAGACAGAAGAAGACTGTTTGGACCTTGGCAGCTCTGTCGTCTGACGATCAGCTGAGACAGCGTGTTGCTTGGGCACTAGCACAGCTCCTAGTTATTCACCCATTGCCAACTGTTGGAAACAGGGATTTGAGTGAAGATTACTTGACGTACTATGACATTTTTGTAAGTTGACGGCAACGATTGGGGGCGTCCTTGATCATCCTGTTCTAACTCTTGCATGTTTTCCGTGTCCTCTTGTTTAGGTTCGGCATGCGTTCGGCAACTACCGTGATATCTTGAAGGAGGTCTCCTACAGCGTATTGATGGCAGAAATGCTAAGCTACAAGGATTCGTGGTCCACAGCTATCACTTGGGAGAGGAAGGGGATAGTGACGTTTGCGGATGAGAATTATGCGCGTGAGATTATGCAGCTATTCACCATCGGTTATGACAAGCTGAACCCAGACGGGAGTGAAGTTGTGGACATCTATGGGGATGCTCTTCAGACATACACGAATGACGATATTTTGGAGTACGCCCGTGTATGGACAGGATTCACACGGCAACCCAACAGAGGTAATATTGAGTTCCTGAAACTGAGAGGGAATCGAATTGACCCAATGACGATCAATATGAAAATCCGAGATAACCTTCCGAAAATGGGCTTGGACCGCAAGTACGTTGGCGATGGCTTTCCTTTGTGTGCGGATCTGCCAAAGAAACATTTCTTGAAGCGAGGCGCAACCTACCGACTCCTGGGGCGCTCCAAAAGCCCGGAATTGCAAATTCCAGATCCGAATCAGTGGAAAGATGAACCAAATTATGTGCACCTCACAGCGCAACCAAGTGGTCGAGCCAACACTCTTTTTGCAAAACTTTGTGGCTCACAAAATGCCACGGATTGCAAATTTGTCAGCAAGGTTGTCCTTGAGCGGGATCTCTCCTGTAGGCATAATGGAGCAGAATGCATGGTTGACACAATTCGCACGATTGAGGTCACCGATGGGATTTTTTACGAGTACGAACGGAAGCCATGCGTGCACCAGGCCTTCTACAACGACGCCGTCGCTGTTGTCCGGCCAGAGAAGTCGTTCGATATCACCTGTGCTGACCCTCGCATAGAGGCGGCATCTGTTGCCTGCTGTGATGGATCACCTCGTGATCGTGGGGGGTGGAATGATACGGTAAGTTTGATGGTAGCAAAGACGATCATAACATTTTTGATACCGCAACTATTCCTCACATTTTTCAGTATTGGGGAGAGCGTACAACCTTTGCCACGGCCAAGCAAAGATGCTCCAATGCAGGCATCTGTTCTCCACAGAAGCGCCCTCTATGTACCGGCAGCTATTGCCTCAAAAATAGCCACTACTGGACAACAAGCACCAATTGTGCCCTTCGTGCGAAAATCGACAAGGCAGGCAAAGTAGCCATCGTTCATGACCCGGTCGGTGTACTCAGAATGCAAAGGACAAATTACGTAGTTCGAGAAAACACGAAGACCTTCTTCCGAGTTGACTGGTCTGGAGATTTCACGCACATCGTGGAAGATTGTGGTTCACTTGGCGCATGTAAGGCCACTGCCGACGATGCTTGCGTGTGCGATGTAACGGTAAGCAACGAGCAGATCTACTTCGATGGAGCTACTCCCAGTCGTGATGACGTCTTGGCGTCGCTCCACATCGGAGCCTTCGATCCCGCCACAGATGCAAGTGGTTCGAATAATGATGTTACGTGGTACAACGTTCAAGGTGGAGGTCTGACCTCTGAGTCGGTATTTGAAGTTGTGGACACTGCAGGAACACGTCACAGGCGGAAAAACATGAGATCAACAACTCAAATTGTTGGTAGCGATGTATCCTTTCGCAACCCTGTGCATTTCATTGATCTGGTGGAATCGGAACTCCGTGATGCCCACCACGAGACAGATGCAGCTCTTGATCACTACTTTTATCACCCAAACACCGCCCCGTTCCTCGCGATTCGTTTTGCAAAGCGATTTGGTATCTCCAATCCTTCGCCCAGGTACATCAAGAGAATTTCCAATGCATTCCGAACTGGGGAGTTTTCTTTAGCATCTGGGGGATCCTCCGTCTTGTACGGCTCAGGCAAGTACGGCGATCTAGCCGCCACGATTGCATGTGTACTCCTCGATCGAGAGGCTCGTGAAGTGCTCCTGGATAGTGATCCTAGTCAGGGGTCGCTCCGGGAACCCCTGATCAAGCTGGTTGGCTTGTTGCGCTCCTTGGAGTTGCAACTGAATCCCGACGAGCCGTTTGTAGATTTGGATGCTGATTTGGGAGAAAAGATTGGTCAGATGGCACATGAGATCCCGGATGTTTTCTCCTTCTTCAGACCAGAACATCAACCCGCTGGACCAATCGCACAGGCCGCTCTTACGGCTCCAGAGGGCCAGGTTCTCACTGGTCCGCGAATCATCGACACGCTGAATGGATACATGTCGTTGATTAAGTATGGGCTTTCCAGTTGTTATGGCGGCATCAGTGAGTTCAAAGGCTATGCCAAAGAACCTTGTAGAAGCTATGAAAGCGGAAACTTCAACAAAGGCAGTCGAGGGGCTTTGACGTACGCCCCTTCAAGCTCAACTTCCGCCGCAGCCATCACCGACGAATTGGCCACACTTTTGACTGGGGGGAGGTTGCCTGCCGAGAGTCGGGAATCAATTAATCGCATTCTTCAAAATGAAAAAGAACCATTGGCAAGGGTAATCAAAGCTGAGCAACTGATCACTTTTACCCCAGAGTTTCACAGCACAGGCATTTCGAAGAAGAATGGGGAGAAACGGACGTTCCGAGAACCGACACCAGCTTCTTCACTAAAGAAGTACAAGGCAGTGGTCTATCTGCAGCTGGAAGGTGCTTTCGATAGTTTTAACATGCTTGCCCCTCATACTTGCGAACAGGAAAACTCCCAAAATCAGACATCGTTTGAGCAATACATGGCGGAGCGAACATCCCTTGCAATTGGGGACGAAGAACGGTCATTGATCATAAATACAACCGACGAGCAGCCATGTTCTCAGTTTGTGGTTCACGAAGACCTTCGGATTGTGCACAAACTCTACAATGACGGCGACTTGTCCTTCTTCGTCAACACTGGAGTCCTGACTGAGCCAGTGACCAAGGAGAACTATGCAGACCTGACGAAGACCCAGCTGTTTGCTCACAACAGAATGAGGAGGGAAGCACAGCGTTTAGATCCTCTGGAGAACTCTACGGGAACTGGCATTCTGGGCAGAATGTGTGACAAATTGGTTTCTAAGGGATTCCATGTGCAACCAACCACAATTAGGGATACCTCGGTCGCAACTATTGGAGAGCCTGGTGTCGGTGAGGAGCCTCTGATTGTTTCCCCGAAAGGCAACAGCGAATTCAACCCCAAGCCTACTGGTGAAACTTTCGACCCCACACCCTTTCTCGAAGAGTTGAACGATGCCACTGAGCTTCAAAGCAGTCTATTCGGAGAAGCCTGGTCCAAAAGTCTACGTAAAGGTCTCAAGGACAACAAAACCCTGCTGAAAGCCCTTGAGAAGACTCAATTGAACACTACATTTCCCAGTGGTGCACTCTCGGATAGTTTCAAGACGATTTCGTCGTTGGTGGCGTCGCGCAAAGTACGTAGAAAGGACCGTGACGTATTTTTCGCCGCGAGTTCTGGTTGGGACCATCATTCAGTGAGTACATTGCTGAGAATGTTGGTGAATCACATGTTTCTGGCTTGTATTCTGACCATTTATTTTCAGTCCATGAAAGCCCGGCTCTCGGAGAAGTTCATTGACCTCAATGCAGTTCTCACAGTTTTCGTAGACGAAATGAAGGCCCAGGGAGTATGGGACCAGACGGCGCTGGTGATTACTTCGGACTTCGGTCGCACATTGACTGCCAACTCTGGTGAGGGATCGGACCACGCTTGGTAAGAACAATCCTCCAATTTCGACATTCCTATCTTGCTGATAGAATATTCCTTCGGATGCTCTGACCTGTTTATTCTCTTGACTCTTAAAAGGGGCGGAAACTACTTTGTGATGGGTGGGTCTGTTGATGGTGGCAGAATCCACGGTGCCTATCCTGCCGACATTACTCGCTCCAGTCCGCTCAACATTGGACGTGGGCGTCTGATTCCAACCCTTAGTTGGGAGTCAATGATGAACAGCATCGTCAACTGGATGGGAGTACCCGACCGTGATTTGGATTACTGTATGCCGAACCGCAAGAACACTGGAAGCAAACTTTTTCAAGCCAAGGAAGTGTTCAATTAGTGAGGTGTCGATGCTAGAGGAACCGAGTTACTGGAGTTGAGGTAAATTCGCGACTTTTCTGTCGAAGTTCAATTCATGTTACGTGTCATGGATGGGAAGATAACTATATATAGCAGACAGTAGGGTGGAGGAGCCTGTTCCAAGTTCACGGAGTCAAAACATGCTCCTTTTGCATGATGCTCGCCTGACAGAGACACCTTGATGCTACTATCGATAGCTATCTATCAACGGAGCATGCCAGCAGCGAACACACAAAACAAGAGCCGGCTGAGGAAACTATCATAGTTGAGGAGCCCCAGTCAAAACAACATTTATTCAAAACTCACTATATAGGAAATATATTACACCACTACAGTGTATCGTATCTACTCTGTGATGGATTCTTCTTGCATACTCTTGTCTAATCTCACCTGATGCCAGGACCACGTGACCTGGAACGTGCCCTCCAGTGACTTCTACCCTTGCTTGCCTTCTTCGGCAAAGTGGTCACGGGGCGCGACTGACCACCACCGAGTGGACCACGAGGCGGCATAACCTTCTTCGGCATGGCCCTGCCACGAGGCGGAGCCACATTCTCCTGATCATACTCAACAGATGCCTCATCCGCTGTTAGCGCCGTCAAAGAAGACATGTCGCTCTCATCGTCTCGATCGTGTATCACTCTACTTCCAATGCGGATGTCATTCGATTGGGACGAAGTAGAGTGCTCGTCCGCGATTTTATAGTTGGGTGCGGGAATAGGAATTGGGTCTTCTTCGAGATACATGTGTGAAGTTGGAACCGAGTTCTTCAAATAGCCTGTCGAAGATTTGGAGGTAGATGTTGCTTTACTGGCGTGTAGATACGACGACGACGGACTTTGTTCTCGCTTGCCACCTCGTGACCTCGAGGAGGACTCGCGGGCTTTCGCAAGTTCTCGTTGAACCGAAGAGCCAGCACCAATAGATACGATGTTATTTCTTTTCATTTTGGATTCTCTTTGTTTCGATGAACGCGAACTCGACTCTTGACTTGTCAAAGCACTGCCGCTAACATCAGACTCATGGCGAGAACTGCTTTGGCTTGATCCTGAGCCGTCAAGAGAATTCCTTGACATGGACAGTTTATGCCCAACAAGGGCTGGCGAAAGCTTTGCAATTTCGGTAGCGAACAACATTGATTCCCAAGCCTCCTTCTTAGTTTCTTTGCTGCTACTCTTCTTGTGACGTCGCTTCTTGCGCTTCTTCTTTTTCTGCATGGCAATCATGACGTTCACATCTACCATGGATCTCACCATACGGAAAAAGGATTGAATCTTCGTCGCTGCTTCATGAATGCCACTAGAGCCAACAGCTCTCCTGTACCACAATTGGATCAATCTCGCGGCGTTTCGTTCCAGGAAGCTCAGTCGGTGAGCGTTCTCAAGGACTAGATCTGCCTTCTGTCTGTCAAGTCTCAGATTGCGATCAAGCCAAGAGCGCGCCACACTCTGCGACAAAATGATGCGACGGATAGTCTTTTTGAAGGAAAGGCGTGCAAGGTATTGTCTTGCGCAAGACTGAATGAGAATAGCCGAACCACGAGAGTAGAAATAAGCTTCTTCGGCCCCGTAGGATCGCCATTTGCTCTGAATGACAATGGCTGCATTCCTTTGTGCCATTTCCTTAGCTGTCGCCTCGCTTCTCTTTCTTCCAATGAAACCACGAAAGACACGTTGGATATCAGCTGCACTGTGTTGCCTCAATTGTTCATAGGCTCTCTCCTCTGCTTGCACCGCTACAAGGGCCTCGAAGCGTTTTCGGCCAGCATAGCCTCGATAGTAGGACTGGATAGTGATGGCGTCGGCACGTGCAAATGCAAAGTCTGCGTACTGGATGAACCCTCTATATGCGCTCTGAATCTTCGTGGCAGCCTCGACCGTCTCCTGCCAATCGAGGTAATCCTGCTGGACTACGAATCCTCTCCATGCGCTCTGAATCATCGTAGCTGCCTCCATCGTTTCTTGCCAATCGAGATAGTCGCGCCTGGCAGAGTATCCCCTCCAAGCAGTCTGGACCGAACGAGCCGAAAGGTAGCGTTCCTTGTTCGAACGGGCGCTGCAGCCTCTCCAGGCACACTGAATCGAGCGGGCTGCCATGTACCGTTGCTTGGCGACGAAAAGTTCTTGATAGCGCTGCTTCGCAAAAGACACCCTGACAGCACACTGGATCAAGCCGGCTGCATCGCATCGTTGCTTGGCGACGAAAAGTTCTTGATACTTTTGCTTCGCTGACCACACTCGGATGGCACACTGAATCAAGTGGGCTGCATCGCCCCGTTGTTTGGCAATGAAAAGTGCCTCATGCTTTTTCTTCGCTAACCATACTCGGATTGCACACTGGATCAAGCAGGCTGCATCGCACCGTTGTTTCGCGACAAAAAGTGCCTGATGCCTTCTTTTCGCTGACCACACTCGGACAGCACGCTGCAAGAGGTTTAGACTGCGAACGGCTTCGGTGAAACGATCACGTGCTGCAGCTTTCCTCGCCAGACATTGGATCTCAATCACGCAGCCGATTGCAAACCAGGCATTGCGCTGTGCATCATATCTTCGCCACCAGCTTTGAATTGTCACAGCAGAACGGATGATATATTTGTAAGTACAGACCTTCTGTCGGATGATCTGGCCACGGAAAACTCTCTGAATGTCTAACGCACTTCTCTGTCTCAACTTATTTTCTTGTTTGATCGCATAGGCTTTGCGAGCATTGAAGCCTCTCGCAATTCGTTGAATTTGAATGGCTTTCAGCAGTCCTTGGTACGATCGACGAGCGATGAGCTTCCGCGCCACACTTTGCACCATCACAATGTCGTACTGATCAAGGATATACTTGCTGTGATATCTGTAACACCTCCATGCAGCTTGAATCTTGGTCGAGGCCTTCTTTGTGGTCTGATGCAGCACATACTTGGAACGCAACGAGCTGCACCTCCAGACAGCTTGAAGCAGAGTCGCCGCCATGAATTGTCGGAAAAGATCGCGGACTGGAACCATTCTCCACCAAGCCTGTATGATGATCGAATTCTGTATGGCTTGTGTTCTCATTCGCCGTGGCGGGACGCCTCTCCAAATGGCTTGAATCTGCTTGGCATGTTGCTGCCGCCGGTATTCACCACGGGCCCGACTGGCTCGAAAGGCTGCTTGCACCTTGGTTGCGGCGCCAATCTTGAGCAATCCAAGAAACACAGTACGGGCACAGTATGCTCGAAACGCGCATTGGATTCTGATCGCAGAACAATTCTGGTCATCTGCGAGACACGACGCTTCAAAGAGAACATCTCTGATCTTGTCGGCATCCGATGGCTCTTCTGGCTTGACCTTTGCCTTTGTCTGTTTCTCATTGAACTCTTTCACCTTCTTCCAATTCTTTTTCTTCGACTTCCTTGTTGATGGGCATGTTGCAGCATTCTTGAGAGCTTGTATTTCACCAAGCGGGAGTCCAACTTTCTTGACCTTCAGTTTTCCCTGCTCCAGGCGGAGCCGTTCAATGCGACGTGGTGGGAGCTTCATGGACTAGGAATGTAGTCCCTCCGCAGGAGTGTGATCTTAGAACCTAGACTGAATGCAATTGTAGGAAGGATATCGACCTTGTGTGGTTGCTTTCGATAAAGATGAGGTGATATTGGATCGCAAAAATGTGCGATGCTTGTCGTTTGTGTGAGCAAAGTTGATTGGCATGAATTTAACCGTCAAAAAGTTCCGTTCACAAGTTTCTATCTAAATAGTTTAAGAAAAATACATGTGGATCATTTGTGTGAAATGTCATACTATATTCTACCAAATATTTGTGTAAACATTGAAAAAAACGCCAGTCAAGTCGTGTGTGCCGGCGGTACAAGAAAGGAAACTCGCTTTCCATGATTATTGTGGCGCGCAATGTACTGTATGCACATAGACAGTGCCGGTGCCGCTGCTTCCATTCTTGCAGTCTCCTCTCTCCAAGAAGAGTCTCGCGTCCTCGGCCTTAGCTGCTTCAAGAAAACGTTCTACTCAAGAGGATAGAAACTAGCGTTACTTGCGTTGCGTTGGACTTGATACTCTAGAGTTGATAGGTCGCAACAAAGAAGGTGGAGCGGATTGACTCGGCATGTTCTAGCTCCTTCGTCCCGCTTCCCATTCCAAGTATGGCATAGGATTTTCGAGACCAAGCAAGATCCATAATATGCCAGGAGATCCTCTTTATCTAGGCTGAGGGAGCATGAGAGGAGAAACTTCTACGATAATCAAGGGTGTATTTCCTAGAGTAGCGTTATCGTGACACCCACCGCTCCTGGCCAATCTTCGCTATACTATAAATTGCGAGCGCATCGGCATTGCGACTCCCCCGTCTCCTACTACTACACCCTGCAGATCTGGGGGACGCAAATGTGGTTCGAAACATCGATTGATTCCGAAAGTACCGGTACTTCCCGACGAGGCCTTGAATCTGCCAGTGATCAATTCACCTCGCAGCTGTGCGCGACAAAGGGTCACGAGACCTCCAGAGTGGGAAGGCGAATAGTCTTCAAGCCAGATAAAATGAAGCGTCTCTGGTTCGGCATTGTAGGAGTAGTAGAATCCACGAACCTTGGCCACTCCGTCTTCATCTTTGCAAGTTCCGCTCATTTTACCATCTTCCAAGAACACAAAATTATGGAGACATGTACAAGTTGAACCGTTCTCTGTATAGGTTCCCTCCCATGATCCAGAGGGAGGTGGCATTGCTTTTGACGAAGCGGCGTGTTTTGCAACTTCTCTTTCAAACTCCTTCTCCAAGAGATTGCGATTGCACTTCATCTGGCATATGGCAAGGCCACCGAAGAAAAAGCCGAGAAGTACTGAGCCCAAACTCGCCGCTCCGCTGTACTTTCCGCCGCTGCCGCCGCCGCCACCACCACCACCGCCGCCCTTTCCATCCACCTCTTCCACGATCAGGGACAGAACCAAGAGCCAAAACATTTTGCTAAAGTGTTCAAGAAGGGCAAACCTACAAACTCGTGTGCGGGAATACAGGAACGTGATATAATGTTACAGTGCCCTCCTGGTGTGGTCAAAGAGTGCCTTCAAATTTGAGTGTGATCTTGTGATTTTGTGATCTGCCAGATCGATTTTCGTTTTTTCATGACCAAAATCCAATGACGTGAGTCGTGGGAGACTTGCTATTATCTCTTGCAAGCTATTATGTTGGCGATGTTGAGGCCCTCGCCCTGCATTGCATTTTGAAAGGTATCTCTAGAGCTAGACTAGAGGATGAACGCAGACCTCTATTCCTTGTTTATGATACGAATTGCTAGAGGTCGCAACAAAGAGAGTTGACTACGATCGCGGAAACCAAGACCCTGCATGTTTTTTCTCCATCGCCCCAGAATCACTTCGCGTAGGCTGATGGTGTATCCCTGCTGCACATTAGAGCACGCTGGTATAGTTCTGACGCTGCGATTGTGGTTATGCACATTCGATTGATTCAAAGAAGACAGTTGCACCTCCTGGGGAGTCAGTCGAACGGGATACTACATGACACCGTTCTCTCGGGGCACTGAAAGATGGTGTAATACTACAACGCACAGCAATATTTTCACACGCAGCGGTTCGTGTGTGTTCTTCCTGCGGAGGAGTGCACCCCATGAAGCTCCTCTCCCACGACGTCACGGGGTAGAACGGCATTGCGATGATTGTATGAACATCTTATTGGCTATTGCTTCAAAGAAGTATACTACGACTCTTGCTTATTATAGTAGTATCCGAGGTGAATACACAAGACGTACTTGAAGAACAAGCGCACAATGATGCTCGGGCTGCACTACACTCGCTCTCCTCTAGAGAAGCTCTATTACTGGGTTTTACACAAGACGTGCAAAGTCATTTGCTTAACAAGATCTACGTGTCAAACGCCCAGACGAAGCATCCTGGCATGTACTACCTGTTTATCTATCTAGGCCTCGTCGGAAGGTTTGCTGGGCGACGTTTATCATACTTCACGATATATAGC
>JAVCKV010364730.1:0-13295 GCA_032274145.1 Herpochondria borealis
GGATAATGACGAATAGGAAAAATAGAGAAATAACTAGGAGATCAAAATTAATTAACTGATGTTACTACGGCAGCCTACTTCATCACGACCAATCGAAAGACACCAACTTTTTCTGAAGATTTTACATTTAAAAAATAAATCCCATTAGCAATATCTTTTGGAGTATCGAAAGATAACCGCTTTTCAGAAATTTCATTTGGGGAAAGTGTTCTGATTAATTTTCCATTTGAATCTAATAATTGAAAGGACCAATCCTGATTCGAAAATGCTCCTTCTAATGTAAAGGTTTCCAATACAGGATTAGGATATAGTTGAGCTTCTAGCTTTTCTAAATTATGATTAGAAAGTACATTGGGATTTCGAGTTAACAAAAGATCTTTTCCTTCGCGATTACAAACATAAAGATCGTCATAACCATCGCCATCGGAATCAAACTCGATACCACCATTCCTGTTCTGAGTCCTAAAAACAGCAACATCACAGCCAATACAATCACAATAGATTCTATTACATTGATTACAAAACTTTGTACTTTATTATCGACATAAGCATCTTGCGCTGCGGCTCTAGTTAATTCGATACCATGTGGTAATGTACTGTCATAGTAAGCCATTCGCTTATCTATCTCCTCTCCCATTCGAATCAGATTCGCGCCTTCTTTCAAAGAAACGGAAATCGACAAACCACTAACACCGCTCACTTTCACCAAGCTTCCCGCTGGATCTTCATAGCCTCGATACACTTTAGTAATATCACCGAGTGGAACTGGATCACCGCCAATACCCGTAGGGATAAGAATTTTCTTCAGGTCGTCTACGTCCTCAAAGTTACCAGTAGGTTCCAACACGATGAGTTCGTCTTTCATACTCACTTGTCCTCCTGAAAACACAATGTTAGTTTTTGAAATAATGTCTTTCAACTTTACTGGAGTCAGTCCCAATCTGGCCAAACGTGCATTGTCAAATTCCACATAAATTTCCTCGTCTTGTACTCCACCGATTTCTACCTTTGCCGCATCCGGTATCTTAATGAGATCATCACGAATCTCCTTCGCATATTGATTCAATTCATAGTTTGAAAATCCATCTCCTTCCATTCCTAACATTACGCCATAGACTTCCCCCAAGCCATCGTCCTTCACGTTCGGACCATAAATTCCATCTGGCAAATCGGAACTAATGTCATTAATCTTCCTCCTCAACTTATCCCAAATCGGTTGTAAATCTTCTTTTTTAATAGAAGCAACCAGCTCCACTTTTACAATGGAAAGCCCTGTACGCGATTCACTGGTTACGGTTTTAAGCTCTGGCAATTCTTGAGCTGCCTTTTCTATTTTATCAGAAATAAGCTCTTCTACTCGCTCTGGCGAAGCACCAGGAAAGGCTGTTACAACAGTACAAATACGTACCGTATAGGGAGGCATCGCATCCCTAGAGAGATTGAAATAAGTAGAAATTCCAATCGCTAATATTACGAGCAACATCGTGATAGTTATCCGATTATTCTCGATCGCTATTTTTGAAATATTCATTTTTTTGTTTTTTTATTACAACTATTAACTGTTGACTCTTAACTATTAACTTCCTTCTATCGCACCAGAAAAAATCAACCGTTAAATAATTACTTTTGATCTATCAATATATTTTTACCACTCAGGAAAAATCATCAATCAAAAATTCAATAAAAATCAGAACCAAAACTCAAGACTCGTAATTCACGTTAGAAGGTTTTTAATTTTGATTTTGATTAATATTTTGATTTTAAAATTAGTCCATCAACCGCACCTTCAAGCCATCCAACAAGGAATTCAAACCAGCCGTAGCCACCATGTCTCCTTCCTTCAATCCGCTCTTAATCTCAAAACCTTTTGGCGACAGCTCTCCGATGGTCAGATTTATTTTTTTCACATTGTAGCTCTCTCCATTTTTTTGAATGACGAAAGCGAAATGTCCATCTGGGCCTTGTCCTACTCCTTTAGCGGGAGCGATAAGAGCAGAGCTTGCTTTTTTTCCTGCATCGCTGGAGAAGGTAACCGAAGCAGCCATTCCAGGGCGAATCTTGGAAGAAGGTTTGTTAATCTCAATGGTTACTGGATACGTTGATGTATTGTTAGAACTATATGCTACCTCTTTTACTTTTCCTGTAAAAGTGCGGTCAGGCATGGTAGAAAAATGAATATTTACTTTTTGTCCTTTTTGGATATCCGCAATAACCGTCTCAGGAATACCAACTTTTACTTCAGGGCGGCCATCCGCGCTTACGGTTGCTATGGGATTACCAGAACCAACCAACTCATTTTCAGAGACATGCACTTCTGTGATAATGCCTGAAAACGGAGCGGTTAGCCTGGTATATCCAACTTGGTTTTTTGCGGCTGCCACTTGTTTTTTGGCAGTAGCTACTTGCGAAACAGCGGCTTCGAATTGCGATACAGAAGTCTTATAGCCTGCTTTGGCTTGCTCGTATTCGCTAACGGACACACTGTTGTTTTCATAGAGTTTTTCAACTCTTTCGTAATTTGATTTATTAGCAATGCGTTGTGTTTCAGCAGATTCTTGTTTTGTCTTTGCCCCTTTCATTTGATCTACAGCTTGGTCATAAGTAATACTGTAATCCACTGCATCAATAATCGCGATCACCTCGCCTCTTCTTACCTTATCTCCTACCTCTACAGTTAACTTATTGATTTTACCAGCTACTTTAAAACTCATTTTCGCTTCTTTATCCGACTGACAGGTTCCTGAAAATGTATTGTTAGTCTCCATTCCTGTTCTGATTACTTTTTCGAAACGGACCGGACGAATAGCCTCTACTACTGGCGGTGCTTCTTTTTCCGCACAGGCGGTGAAGAGTAATAAGCTTGCCAAAAAGGCAAAAGGAAATGAAGTTTTTTTATAAAAAATAGTTGGAAGAAGAAATATATTTTTCATGATATTTTTTTTTGTACGTGTTTTGTTAATTTTGATTTAATAGAGAAAAGTTCGCGAGCGGAACTCCCTTTAGGAATCCACTGTTACGCTAACTAGCGGTTACTCATAAATGTCTCCAATCGATTGAAGAATGCATCTCGCTCCGCTGGCGTATACAAATTATAATAATTGCCTATCGCTCTTTCTACCTCGAAGAAATCTAGTATAAACTGATAATTAGCACTGGCAAGTCCGATGGCCGTTTGCACTTTTGCATTTTGCGCATCAATCAAACTGGTGATGTTTGCAATGCCTTGCGAATACAAATCTTGTACTATTTCAAAGTTGGCTACAGCAGCAGTATTTGCCTCCTTAAATCGTTGCACCTCGAAGTAGGAAGCTGCTGCATCCTGGAGGTAAACACGCACTCGTAATTCCAATTGATTGCGGGCATCTGCCTTTTGCGCTTCCAACTGGAGAATATTCACCTTCGTTTTTTGTTCGTTGTATTTTCTAGCACCTCCTTGGAAGACTGGAAACTGAAGCCCAAGTCCTACATTCCAAGCTGGCTCTGGATCATTATTTGGATTGACTACCGACTCTTTCACATTCCAACGTTGAAGCGTTTGGTCCCATGATCCATTAAGTCCAACAGTAGGAGTGTAGAAAGCTCTTCGCTGAGAGAGCGCCAAGCGGTCTAGTGCTGCAATGTTGTAATCAAATTGTTGGAGCTCAGGCAAATTAGCCATGGCTTCTTTCACAAAGAAATCACTCAAGCCATCCATCTCTATTTCGTTATGTATTCTATTGAGCATTCTACCATCAGTAATCATCATCATGTTGTTGTCCATTGTGATGTCTTCTATGGCATAATCTGTTTTGATCTCTTGATTCAGTGTTTGATTCAAAGCATATTTCGCTTGACGGAATTGAGTTTGTGCATCATTCAAATCTATTTTAGACAGTGCCAATTCTGAGATCCAACGATTCAGATCTGTAGCGCCAGAGTAGCCTACAGAATCTTTCGCTTCGGAAATATCCAGATTACTTTTGGTCACCGCTACGTTCGCTGTTTGAATTTCCATGAAGCTTCTCGCCTGTAATACATTCAAGTATTTTTGGACTGCTTCTAAAACTACATCCAACTGATTGGCCATTAGCCCAGCCTCTTCCCCTTGCTTCAAATACTTTTGAATGGCGACATTAGCTAGTGCAGGTTCTGCGTATACAATTTGAGATAAGGAAGCGCCTGCCACCCAATTCGTTCGCCCTCTCGTTCCAAAAGAGCCTTCTGCGGTATTTTCATCCAACACAAAGATGCTACTACTTACATCTATCTGAGGCAACAACTTTGACTTTGCCAACTCCACTTCCTTCTCTGCCAATAAGGATTAAATGCGGTAACTTGTAAACCAAGATTTTGCCGTAAGGCATCCATAATGGTCGTCTGCAAAGTCATTGTTACATCGCTAGTTGGCTCATTGGCATTTAGCAATATAGATTCTGTCATCATATCCCAGTTTGGATAAGTTCCTACTTTCCGAACGGTGTTCATATTGATGACCACGTTATCATTAAAGGTGTTGATATTGACAGGTAAAGTCGCGGCATTTATGCCTTCCGCTATTTTGGAAACATTCAAGCCTATCCTCCTAGGCATTCTTGACATATTCGGTCCAGCCTCATGCCCAAGCATCGCTCCTTTCGCCACTACGGTTTCGCCGAACAAAGCAACCGAAGGCAGTTTTCTTTCGGCCAAGCCTTCAAACAAAGCAACTTCCTGTGTCGCTGATACTTCATTAAAAAAGGGCATTACATAAATAGCGTCTACCTCTGAAGGAATCCGCGCTAAAGTAGTAGCCGCATCTTTCTCTACGCTAATGATGGTCGCCGTAGCATCCAACTTTGCTACTATATTTCCATACAAATCATTAACACCGGGAAACAGATTGATCGAACTTCCAGCTGTAATCACTCCTATTTTTTTATACGGATATACTTCATGTAACAGATTCAAATCTTTCTCAAAAGAAAAAGGAGATTGGATGTAAGTGAAGTTGGAAATACCCGATGTTCCTTCTGCTGTCACAGCAACATTCTGCGTTTCCTTATCAATAATTAAAGAAGCAATCGCCGGCTTTGAATAAGTTCCTTGATTAGCCAAAACTCCCGAAGCCAAGGGCCCAATAGCCAAAACGATGTCCGTTTTGGAATTTGCGAAAGCATTGTTAAACAAATCACTTAATTCTTTTGCGCCACAGTTACAATAGTTTAATTCGAAAACTACTGTTCTACGATTTAGCATTAAGACCTCGATCTCTTCTTCCACCTGCTTCCGAAAAGCTACAGAGTTAGTGTTATCTGGCCCGTGCTCTGAAATGATCTGGATACGCAACTCTTCCAGGTTCTCCCTAGGTAGGGTTTGCCCCTGTGCCGAAGAAGCAATCAGGATGCAGAGTAGTGTTTTTAAGATTAATTTCATTTTAAATGTGTTTTATAAGATCATTTGTAAAATTCTAATTCTTTCGAAATTAGTCTTCTCATGTATTTGTTTTCGAAATATATTTCCCTACTAAAATTGCAATCAAAATCGTGAGGTATAGCTGTCCAGCCAATGCTAGAAACAAGACCAAGGATCGGGCAGCTTCAGAAGCCGGAGAAATATCTCCATAACCTACAGAAGTCAGTGTGATAAAACTGAAATATTGCAGATCAAAAAGATTGCTATTTGCACTCAGACCATTAAAGGAATTTGGGATTAGGGTATTTAAACCTTCGAAGATCAACCCGCCGACCATTCCGATTAGTAGGTAACCAGAGATGGAATCGAATATGGTACTCAGATCAACGATTTTGGTTTTTGCGATTTTTTGGAATAACAACAGCGCTAAAAAGCTATAGAAGGCAAAGAGGCTGCTGATTTTTAACCATAGTGCTAGTGAGGATTCTTCAAAGGCGTAAGACGACCAAACTGATAAAAAGCCAATTGCTCCTAAGACACTTATAATTACGAAGTCTCTTTTATTTTTTGTAGCGGCTTGAATACCGGTCAAGATCAAAAGCGTGTATGCCAAGGTTACAATCAAACGCAATCGCCCTGGGAAGAAGGCAATGGCAAGCGGTAGTAAAATGATTATAAGCAGAGCTACTAATAGCCCTGTTTGGTTTGTTATTTTTGACATGATGTCTTTAATGTGTTTTGCTATAAATGGCTCCTTTTTTTTGCCTGCATTCAAAGCTGTATATCTTATAATGTGGGCAAGGAGCGATTTTTTCACAGATCAGAAGAAACATATTTTCCCTTCGATCATGTCTCAAATGTAGGCCAACTGAGTAGAGATTATCAGGACTAGGAAGGACGGAATTTGGGACATCTACACTTAAAAAGGTGGAAAAAACGGACTTTTATTGGGATATGGGGGAACGAGAGGACGGATGTGAAATAGAAGTAAGGAAGTTCGCAAAAAATAATCTACACAACTGACTACAAATTTCTCTTTCTATTTCGTTGAACTTTTTTCAAATAGCTCGCTATTCTTCTAAAGATTCGCCTTGTACAAAGAAAAATTGGCTACGCCATGCGCGTATCTTATTTATTTTCTCATCCCTAATTTTAAAAATCAATTTTCTTTGGAGAAAAGAAAAGATGTTTTGGGCTATGGCGGATTGGTATTCCGTCAGAGTAGCATTTTTTCTACCAAAAAGGCGCAAAGATTCGCGACCTTAAGTTCTTGAAAAAAACTTTTGTTGCGAATCTTTGCGCCTTAGCGGTAAAATATATAGTTGATCGAATACCAATCCTACCTAGAACGATGCCCTTGATTTTGGGATCTGAGGTCTATAGCCTCAGTTAGTGCATCGTAAATTAAGTATTATCGGATACAGAATGTAGATTAAAGCAGCTGCCCTTTTGCCGATCTCAGTTTCCAC
Organism: Herpochondria borealis; assembly: GCA_032274145.1. Lineage (NCBI taxonomy): Eukaryota > Rhodophyta > Florideophyceae > Ceramiales > Ceramiaceae > Herpochondria > Herpochondria borealis. The sequence goes on from JAVCKV010364730.1 coordinate 6,840, forward strand.
TTCAGCTTTTGATATTCTGATTGTAGCTTATTGAGTTTCATTTGGGCATCAATCAGCTTTTGCTCCCGGCTATTGATTAGAAATATAGAACTCTCCCCTACCCTGAACTTTTCAAATTCCGCAGCGAGCAAGACCTCATAATTAAGCACCATACTTTCCAGGATCTTGGTTTGCCCGAATACCAGTTCCAGCTGTTGATAAATCGCATTGATTTTATTAGCAATACTTAACTCCTTTTCACCAAATTTATATTGGTTTTCTAGTTGTTCAATTTTCACTAATTCTAGGCCTCCTCTTTCTTTTCGTAGCAAAAGCGGGTAACTGAGTTGCAGCCCCCATTTATAATTCTCTGTAACTAAGGCGTTAACCTCAGATTTGGTCGTGGCATCATCAGCTGTCCAGTCAAAGCCAGCACCTAGGAAATTATAGTTGAATCTTAAATTTGGCTTAAATTGTTCTCGTTTGAATCGTTCTTTAATATCGAGTTGTTGTTGTTTAATCAGAATACTTTGAAGTTCAGGATGTGTTTCCGAAATCGAATTCAAAAACTCCTTACTTGGTTTTTCTTCTAAAAAATTCCAATCTGCTATTAAATCTTCGGGACGTAATTCTTCTGAAACTTCCACCGGAGTTAAATCTTCAAACCATAAAAAATTCGACAACATCAAAGCGGCATTTCTAAATTCTACGTTTACTTCTGACAATTGAAGTTTCCGGTTTTGAATCTGAATCAATGACTCTAAGGTATCAATAGCGGGTTTATCTCCTTGCAAAAAACTTGATTTCACCAACTGGAATCTATCTTCCGCCAAAGCCAAGGAATTTTCATAAACCTGAAGCATTTGATTTTGGTAAGCCCAAGCCCAATACGCCTCTATAGATTTTAATAACAATTCATTTACTATTACTTTCCGACTGGCTTCATTCCCCTCTTCCAACAATCGGGCTTGTTGAACCTGTGCTCTTCTTTGGTCAAAAACTAGCCCCTGCAATAGTGGTACTTCTAAACCAACGATAGCCTGTCCATTCTTAGGAAGTTTTCCTTCTGAGTTTAAAAATTCTCCGTTTGACCATAGGTAAGCCATTTTTACATCTACTCCCCACCATGTTGGAATTTTCAAACCGGCCTCCCCTATTCGAAAATAATTCTTTTGGTCAAAAGATTTGTCTTCATATTCTCCGAACCATTTAGGGTCGAAAACGCCACGGGCTTCTAACAAGCTTGCATCAGCTTTCCCTTTTAACAAATTCGCTCGTAGCATTACGGGATGGTAAGTGCGGACCCACTTTAGATATTTTTCTAAGGTAAAAACGGAAGTCGTTTCTATACTTTGCGCAAAAAGAGGCGTAGATATAAGTAGGAAAAATATTATTCTTAGCACGTTTTTATTCTTTTGTATACTTAATTTATAATTCAAAACCTCTATACGGCGCGACTCTTAGGGCCTTGCCCCTCTCCAATTCTGAAAAGATACTCCCCTGTTATTTCGCGTATGACTTCACAGGCGGTTTAAATTTAGACTTATTTTTCTTAATATCATTTTCATAAAAATCAGCAGGAAATCCATTCAACTGCCGCCACAATTCATACCAGACCGGCACATCATGAAGTAAAGCAATTCCTTTAACCCCAGCACCAACCCTAAGTAAGTCTGGAAAACGTAAATCAGGTTGGTTTGACTTTACCAAAATACGATACATACTATTGTCATTTGGAATATTATCAATCGCAACCACATCTCCACTATATGTCCCAATTGAAAGGCCCGACCATCCAGAAATGATAAATGCTTGCCAACCGTCAAAGACCAATCGTACTTCCTGACCGAGATTCATCAGAGGCAAATCCATTGGCCGAACATACATTTCTACGGCCAATTCCCTATTGTAAGGAACAATTGTTACGATCTTGTCACTCTCTTTAACGATCTCTCCAAGCCCAGACTTCATGGTCTTCGTAATGTAACCTGATTGTGGCGCTATGACGTAATACATCTTATTCCGTTGGTCGTAATTTGCGTATTGATTTTCTAGTTTACTCAAACTCCCTTCGCTTTCAAATTGTGAGGAAAGTGTGGAAAATTTATCCGACTGAGATTTTGCAATTTTATTGTTATACTCATTATCAATAGTTTGTAATGCAATTTGAGCAATTGTTAAATCATTACCACTTTCTTCTAATTTATTCTTAGTCGTTACAACCTTAGCTTTAGTAGATTGCATTTTCAAGCGCTTAGCCTCTAAAGCACTTAGCGACTTTATTCCTTTTTGATAAAGCGTATCTGTTCTTTGGTATTGGAACTCGGCAATTTCAGCATCTGCTTTCGCTTGGTTTAATTCTGCCTGTTGACTTTGCTGCTTAAACTCCGCTTGTTGAATTTTATTTTGCAGCTGCTCTTTCTTAAATTTCAGTTCTAAACGCATTGCCGAAACCTGATTATCAAGTGCATCCGCCTTTTGTTGGTAGCTATTCACAGAACCTCGCTTTGCCTCTATTTGACTGGACACCCTCTCTAACAATCGAGGATCAAAGTACTCTGGCTTTACCTCTGATAGAAAAACAATGGTGTCTCCTGCTTCTATCAAATCCCCCTCCCTAACATACCATTTTTCAATTCTTCCAGCGATAGCGGAGTTGACATCTTGCGGCCTTTGCGATGGCAAAAGCGTAGTCACCTTTCCTTTCATTTGGATATTCTGAGTCCAAGGCAAAAAGAGCATAACTAAAATAACAATCAGAAAACCGATCAACCAAATAGAAAACATTCGGTTGGCCCTAGGCAAGCTATTCTTTTGAAAACTATTAATGCTTTCTGTTTTTACTTTATTTAAAATTGAATTATTAGAAATATTCAACATTGTATTTGTCTTGTTTTTTTTTTTACCGGATAATTAATATGACATCCCTTAACTTAGAAAGCGAGATAACTTAAACTATTTTCAAATCTTAAATAGATCTTTCACTAATGGTTTTGATTTTTTATTTTCAAAGGAATCATTTTCCAATATTTTACCATTCTCCATAATAATAATCCGATCACATTTTTTTGCGAATTCCGGATTATTGGAAATAGCCACTAAAGTCCAGTGTTTTCTATCCTCCGTCAGATAGTCAATAATGAGTTGCTTTTCTTTACGTTCTAATCGAGGCATGAAATTATCCAGTAATAGTATTTCAGGTTGAAAAATAAGTGTCCTAGCCAGAATAATTTTTGTTCTAACACTTCTTGGAACATTAACCCCATTGGCGAGTAAGTCTGTTTGGTAACCATCTGGCAAATGATTGATGTAGGAATGCAAGCCAATTTCTTTAGCGGTTTGAATTATTTTTTGAAAGGGAATTTCGTCATTTCCTAGGTTTATATTTTCAAGAATACTCGCATTAAAAATTTCATCCTGGCTGCTTAAGGTTCCAATTTCTTTTCGCAGAGAGTCCAGATCTATTCTTTTCAATGGAATACTGTTGAACGTAATCATACCTTCATAACTTGTGTATAAACCACCCAGCAATTTTGTCAAGGTTGATTTTCCAGAACCATTAAATCCAGCAATACAAACCTTTTCTCCTGATTCTATTTTCAAAGAAACATCATCCAGAGTTAGCCGATTGGAATCTTCATATTTAAAAGATACTCGATCTAGTTCTATTTCAATACCACTTTGCCCGGAGTCCATTTTCTGCAATTTAATGCCCCCAGTATTTTCTAATGGCAAATCAGTTACGTAACCTATCTTTTCTAAACCGGTCAGTACATCATAAATATTATCCATGCTCAGTATCAGCTTTTCCGCAGAATTCATAATTAATATTACAATAATTTCTGCGGCTACAAACTGACCAATACTAATTTGGTTTCGAATAACAAGGATACTTCCCAACAAAAGCAAAGTAGCAGTAATTAACGTTTTGAATAACACTACACTTCCGTACTGTATCAGTAGTATTTTAAAATGGTTTTTTCGAGCATCAAGATAACTAGTTACCAACTGATCGGTTCTACGGATAGGCAAATTAGACACTCCTGAAAGTTTGAAAATATTCATAGCGCGCCCCAACTCTTCCAACCAGTGAGCGACCTGATATTTATATTTACTTTCTTTTAAGCTAGTCTTCAAGCCTTTCTTACCGGTAAACCAAAAAATAGCTAATAATATCAAAAGCAATGTCAAACCAAAAAAGATGAAAAAAGGATGGTATAACGATAATAAAAGTAGCCCAAAAATGATTTGCAAAATGGCCGTAGAAAAATCAATTAATATTTTAGGAATTCCTTTTTGCAAAGTGATGGTATCAAAAAAGCGGTTGACCAACTCCGGCGGATAAACACCTGTGAGCGCTTCTAATTTCAAACGAGGAACTCTCCAGGCAAATTCAAATGCAGAGCGCGTAAAAATTCTTCGTTGCAATGTTTCCGTAACCACTAATTGCATAATAGTTAGAAATCCATTGAAGGCAATTCCTAAGGTAATAATACCTATTAACAAATAAAGCGAAGAAGAAACTTCCCCACCTACCATCAGATTAATCATCGCTTGAATTCCCAAAGGCAATGATAAAGTAATGATTCCAGCAAAGATCGCATACAAGTAAATGTAGCTGATGTCTTTACGGTCGAGTTCTAACAGTTTAAAAAATCGTTGTGTCGATGTCATTCGTAATTGTATTGTTGGACTAAAACTATGCTTTAGCCTTTTCACTTTTTTTATTGAAAAATGGTAAAATAGTAAAAATCCACAAGCCTAGTGTACCTATTAAAATAAAGATGGTACCCAGAAAATGAATCTTAGCTCCTAAGGTCGCACTTTCCGTCATAAAGTACAGACATTCGAAAATAAATCCCAGAATTAGTAGCAAGGTGAAATTTAAAGTTTCTTTTTTCATGATGTTAAAGCTTAAGAGTTAAATATAAATTGAATCACAGCCCTATTCGTCTTAAAAAAAAGCCTCTTCCTCAATATCTTTTAAGGTCCTATTGTGAGGCTGTGACTTTAAATTGTCATCTACATTAACGAATACAATTTTCTCAATCGAAATGATATTCTTTTTAGTAAAAAGATTTCTTACCTCACAGCGAAAAGTAATGGATGTACGACCAATGGCCATAAACTCTAAGCCAATTTCAATTACGTCTGCCTGACTCGCAGAACTGCTGAAATTAATCGCTGACATATACTTGGTCACCACTTTTGGACTTCCCAATTTTGTCATTGCATAAATTCCTGCCTCCTCGTCAATCCACTTCAATAATTGTCCTCCAAATAGACTATTATTAGCGTTTAGGTCTCCTGGCTTGATTAATTTTCTAGTGTAAAATTTCATTTTCTTGATCTCGTTTTGAATGGTTTAATTTCTACAATACAAAGGTACGATAGTTTAGCAATCTTTCGTAATAGTATAACTATTATTTTGCCAAAATGTTCATCTATCTTCTCAAAATAAAATTAGGCTTGCTTGATTCTCTAAATCAAGCAAGCCAATAAGTTCACGTTCAAACAGTTATACGAATCTCCAAACAGAAGTTCATATAAAAATAGCGCCTGGAAATAATTCCCAGACGCTATTAAATGCTATTCTATCTACCTATTATTTTCAATAGTCACTCCTCTATTCCACCAAGATCATAGCCTCCGCTCCATATCCTCCTTTACAACTCACCTCATAATAAAATACCCCAGTCCCAGGAAAATCTCCTCGATCCAACACCACTTCATTGTAACCTTTCTCAAAGTCCTCCTTCATACTAAGCACCAATCGTCGAGTAGCATCATAAACTTTCAAAGACGCTTCTCCCCCTACTGGCAGTTGAAAAGAAATAATAGTTTCCCTCATAAAAGGATTTGGACGATTTTGATAAAGAACAAACTCATCTGTGTTGATTGGATTATCTACCGCATTCTCAAAACGCAATTGAATATCAAGAAAGCCAAGTTCCTTACTATCTGATTGAACACCATATCCTTCTGCCTTGGTATACTTTGGACTAAGCTCAATAAAATCACTAAGCATACCTCCTCTTTGTACTTTAAATTTAATCTGGAACAACTCCGTTCCATCGTGAAGACTAAGTGGACTAGGATTGTACCAACAGGTCGTAATCAATCCTTCAGCCATAAAACGGGTTCCAAAGTTACCCATTGACATGTTCGGCAATCCTCCTCCTTCAATACCGAGCAGCTCCAATTTATTTTCATCAAATTGTATGGTATACTGGTAACCCATCACTTCCGTAAAATCTTTGGCCTTAAAACTTATTTCAACTTCTTCACCAACTCGTAGCTTCTGATCCGCAAGCTCAAAAATCAACTGATCGTTGAAATCACGCGATTCCACATCTGCAAAATTTCGCAATGGGACATAGCAAACCAGGCCCATTAGAAGCAACAGTTCAAATGATTGTAATTTTTAATCGATTGATTTTGGGACAAAGAATAGGGAAGTTGTTTTCAACTTGGTTG
>JAVCKV010364841.1:0-13293 GCA_032274145.1 Herpochondria borealis
TCTTTTGTGGCCAAGGCTGGTTCGACGTGGCTTGGGCTTCATGGGCTCCAGAAGGCGATCTATTTGACACATGACCAGGGGGGTCGAAGGAGGAAAAAGGGCCAGGAGTTTCCTGCGGCAAGAAAATATACGTCTTGCCGTGGGAACCATCATCATCAAGTCGCGCCTAAGGCGCGACGTCTTGAGCATAATTCTTGTAAGCAGACCCTGTCTGCGCTTGGTTCTTGTTCTCATCGTCTTGAAAATCAGCATCATGTCCAGCTCTTCCGGTGTAATCATCAACATCTTGTCGCGCCTTCGGCGCGACGTTCTTCGGTTCATTAACAGGCGACTTCGGCGCCTGATTGTGCTGATGTGGGAGTGGCACCGAAGGCGCCACGTCATCAGCACTCTTTTTCATCGTCTTCGTTGAATTCTGACTGCTGCTGAATATGCTGGCAATGTCACTGGACGCCTTGTGATCCCTGCCGGAGCGCAGGGACATCGTCGGAAAGGAGGGTTCCTAGAATCAATTCTAGGTCAGGAGACTAGTGTGGTGCGGTGTGGTATCTCACTCCCGTCGCGCGCACGCAATGTGATAGCGTGGTAGAGCGGAAAGCGCGGGAGGGGGGTTATGCCGGTCCGAAAGGGGACGCAGGACATATGCGGCTGAACGTGTGTCGTCGTTCAGTGTTTTGTGCGCCCACTCTGAAGCGCTGGCAATCACCCAAAAGAGCACATGGAAAGAGAAGAAAGAAGGGAAAAAGGAAGTGAAAGACGGGGAAAAGGCTTTACTTGGGGTTAGCTCAGACGTGCTACCAAGGCACTTTTCTGTACGTCCTTGATGGTCCATCCTACTAACTCCGACGCGACCCAGACCGCTTATATAGCGACTGGGGCCGCGGCCAAGGCGGAGCTCATGGCCAAAAACGGCCCAAGGGGCAAAAAGACCTTAAAACCAACTACACAGAGATATTAAAGTTGACACCCTTTCATATATGCTTCAACCTATACGACCTTGATAGGAAAACCATCCCTATGCACAAACCAATGTTATGACTTCACCAACCATCACTAAATCCACCTGGCCCGGCCAATCAGCACACGTAGCTCCCAAAGTAGTAAAGTGGCGAATTGGCAGACAACCCACGACTTACTGTACGCCGGACTGTACGCCGTGCCACCCGCGCCGCCGATTGGCGAAGTGGCGGAGTGGCGATGGATTTCGCGGTACCGCGGGTGGTTCACACGTGTACGATCCGCCGTCGAGGGTGTGCGGGCCCCTTATGCCAGTATTACAATTTTTTGATGAGTCACCTGACCTACTGGGTATTACCTGAATTACGCGCTTGCGCGCGGTTGCTCAGTCTATATAAACGATACGACAGTAGCCTGTCAAAGCGAGGGTCTGCTGGCTTGATTGACGTCATTGTGCCGAACCTCGGCCCCTTCTCTCTCTCATAGAAATATATGGGCTCCGCTTGAAAGAACGTGTCTTATTCGGTCGTCGTGAACCCTCCCAGGTTTTCAGCTTCAAGTTCCTCGTCAGGGGTAAGGGATTCTTTCTTGACTTCCTCTGCGAATTTTTGGCGGTCGTTGCAGACGTGACTACTGGTGTCCGCTTCCACATTCGGTTCCCAGAAATGAACATGTCCCGTGTTGGGTTCGCTCCTGGGTTGGAGGAGTGCTTCGCTTTCGCTTTCTAGCAGTCTGTTCAGTTGAGAGCGTAGCTCTTTCACAGTCGATTCCATTATCGGGTCACAGTCTTGGTCTTGTTAATGATATGTGAGCGACCGGGGAGCTGAGTCCGACCCGGATTTTCTTCTATACGCGTGAGCTTCTCCTTGTTGAGCTTGACCGTGTTTTCCACTTGCATGAAACGGCCGTTCAGGTCTTCTAACGCCAAAATGCGCTTGCTCAGAGCGATTACGGCTTCGTCCATTTCGCTAGCGCGAAGCTTGGTTTGTTCTACTGTCTCCAAGCGATTGGAAAGGTCTCTGTTGACAATTTTATGCTCCTCACGGAGCTGCGCAGCGACAAGTTTTTCCTCGGTCTTACATACATTTCTAATAGCCGCTTTCGCCGGTGAGTTAGACGGTCCACCACGGGACCTGGCGGACTTTTCTTTTCTTTTCTTTTCTTTTACGTGACTGGAAAATTATAGGTCTATAGACCAGTTTGCTGTGAAAAGCTTGCAGCACGGACGCCCGTAAGTGCAAGAAGAAACCTACACGAAACCCACAGGAAAAGCAAGCAATTGCAACGAGGGGTGTTTGAAGTCCCTCTTTCGAGATGGCTCAGTAACGTGGTAGAAAGTGACACGAGAACATCGGGTATTGTCCGTGAGAACGGATCAAAAGAAGAGAAAAAATCCAGGTGACCGGCTGGAGATGGTTTAAAAAGGACAGGACAGGACAGCTCGTTGGATGTGATTCCGAGGTCAATAATACTGTTTGAACCGAGGTTGCTTTCCGTAGAAACAATGCCAATTGGACATCTGCGACATGGTTGACTGGTGACGTCCCGCTCTTGAACGCTTCTTCCACCCGTTTCATCATCACACTAGCTTTCTTCATACCTTCGGCATTATCCTGGGCCGTACCAAGGTTTGGGGCAATAGTGGCTATAATTTCCAGCTTGAAAAACTCCCGGGCTGCGTCACCCTTGAGATGGACGAAATCCATAGGGGATCTACGTGCATACACCAAAAACATCCCCTTCGGGAGGTTGCGCTCCACACATGAGACGTTGCTGAGGAGGTTTCTGAATGGCTTGTCGGTAATCGTCTCATGGACGGAGTTCGTCACGCTAACGCTGTACCGAGTGAACACGTCCTGTTTGGATCGGTTTTGAAGAGCCCTTTCAGCAAGGTGGAATCTTTCGCACGAATCTGTATGTACAGCGGGATTAGAAGAGGACTAGAGAGTCTATTCGGTTTCAAATTTTGTGCCTAGTCACCAACCGGTGGCAAGAACTCGTCATAATGAGTTGCTTTCTGCTTTATACCACCCGCCGTGATTATCCAAGGCTGAATTTATGATCCACTTCCGATTATAGGAATATTATCTCCCCTGAACTCCAACTCACCCTGGATGCACCGGATTTCCCCAACGTGCCGATTGGTGAACTGGATAAAAAGCAGCAAAGGCCAGGAAAGATGCTCAAAAACGAGAAAAAGGAAGCGTTTTATGCCATTAAACAAGCTCACCGGGAGGAGCAATTCGTGAGAAACCTTGAGCACGTTTCCGCTGGAGTCGCCCAACCAGGGGAGGTTAGAGCTAGACTTTATGTGCTCCTCCTAACCCTTCAAAAGGCGCTGCGTCGGATTAATTTGTAACTTGACCCGTGTCGATAATGATGGAATGCGGGTGCTGAAATCAGGCACTGATTCCGATGAAGCCAGACAAGAGGTAGTATTAAATGGCCAACATCAATCAGTGGGAAGATTAATCATCGCTAGGGGCATCCTAGTGTGCCCCTTCGTCTTTTCTGTCATTTAGTCTTTCCACGATACCGCCTTTGTTTCGGTTATTCCATCTCGCAGTGCGAACCTCTCGGCGAACGACATTTTTGAGCCTCGTGGATGCATCTTTTACTATCGCCGGATGGAAATTCCCGCAGGCCTCACGGGGTTTGGGTAGTTCCATCTCTTGGGGATACGTACTCGAGCCTTCACCATCAGTCGGGTCAATCAGGTTGGAAGAGAAATAATCATTTGCGGGTGCCTCTCGCAAAATGGCCTCAAGTTCCGCGCAAGAATTATTTACCTCAGCCGTGGTGGATGGGTTCAATAAATGTCCTGATTGAATTTAAGATGGCTTTTTATGTGGGACAGACTCATCGTTCGCGATGGTGGTCGTCCCTACTATTTTTACGACGAGCTATGAGAGTTCTCCTCCTCCTTGAACGAGGACTTGATGGCTTGAACCTGGCAGGGATTGATATAGGGTGCCAGAGCACCCAATGGCTGCAGCATCGGTTTTTGCTGCCCGGGAATTTTGTAATGCTGGACAGGCTGCTGACTGTAAACAACCGAACTGCGCATATCCCCACGGTTGTATTCAATTCGTCCACTCAGCTTTCCTCGCGGAGGATATCCTGGCATCTCTACTCCTTACGTGGGCCCGGGTTGGGCCCATGCAGGTAGGGGGACTTCATCTTTTGAGAATAACAACAATTTAGAAACTGGTTGGAATCAATCATGTAAAGGTATTATTTGTATGCGAAGAGGATGCGCTGCGTTGGAGACAGAAACCGGCACGTTATTTTACTGTGTCCTGACTCAGCCACTTACTGCAAACCAGGTGCCAGTAGTCAGCAGGGATTAATGAATAGGCCAAGTTCATCCGTTCCTAGATCATGTCGGGGAGCGTTTCCGTCATGGCATTGACATTACGAAACTAACTCTGAAGATATTTGCTTACTTCTTGGACTTATGTGTCCGTCATCTGCAGAATACTTAAAAATTGTAGCGGCTGTTTCAACGACCGGCGTCGGATCCCATGTGAGCATCGTGAGCATGTGGATTTTTTACATTGAGGAACCCCGCAGGTTATTGTCCGTGGTCATCTTAGAACTGTCCGTCAAATTAGGGGGAACCATGAGCATATTTTCCCGGCTCCCATAAGCTGTACGGATCACGGCTGTCTTTGGAATCGCATACTTCGACTGGGACTGGGATTAACCCATCGGCGCCCTCTGAGACCTTCCTTCCATGTGTTCCAGTTTCCTAATCACCGGCATGCTTGAAATTTCATGCAACGGGAGACCCTGGATGATGTCCTGGATCCTTATGCAGATAGAAATTTTCAACCCACGGAAATAGTGGGAGACGAGCTCCAAATAAGAGAACACCTCTCTGCACTGACAGGCCGCGTTTGAGATGCGGAGTGAGAACAACTCTTCCTCTCTTTCCCGCTGATTGGCTTGCCTGAGTTCTTCTCTCGCCTTCTTCAGCACTTCCTCCTTGAATTAATGCGTCAAGAGGGTGTTAAACATATGAAATCAGGTAGTTTGGGGGTGCGAGCCCTTCCAAATCTATCATCGGAGGAAAAATGCTTAACGTAGATTTCCAAGGCTTCATCGGTGAGAAAGGAAGGCAAGAGTCAGAACGCGATCGCCTCCGACTTTTTCAGTCCATCCAAGGTGGTCTTCATAGATTTGAAAAAGGGACGGACGTCCATGGGCTTGGAATAGTCGGAGGTCTTTATGGCCGTTTTCAGCGTGCTCACTTTCTTATTGAGACGATAAACATGAGAAAGATCGTCTTAACTCGGGAAAGTGGTCATGTTCCTCAAACCTTACGTGCGGTAGTTTATAGTTTATTGCCTTGTATGACCCTGTGAAATTGATCCTCAACAGCAAAAGATCGGGGAAAGTTGGTGCCATCCCATCCTGCTTTCCGAACGAAGAATCGCTCGGAGGGGGCTTGCTCTCAGGGTGTTACCGGTCCACCCAAGTATGAAGGCGGAACTTTCACCCTCCTCGGGCATGGAAACCGAAGTTACCTAGCCCAGTCCATTAGATGCTTCGGCGCCAATGATTTGGCGACTCGGTCGCATCCAAGTGAACAATTGATGCATGTTTTGGCGGTTTAAACGATCAGAATTTGCGGATTCGCTTCCTGATTACCAACAGTGGCTCGATGCCCAGGTTAAAAAATCGACGTTCCAGGCGCGGTGCTGAAGGCGCTACAATTTTCTTTTAAGTCCTTCATGCCGTGCTGAAGACCCATAAACTCTTTGGACTGCGCTCCGACGGAATATTCGGCACTAAAAGCGCTAGTAGTTACGTCTTTTTAATCCAGACGGACAGTGGTGATCTCAATTTTGATCGTCTAGATGGATCGCACAGCAGAAGTCTCTTCCTTTCGGGCCGACTTAGCGATTCTGTCAAGGTTAACCTCGAGGTTTGTCAAATTCTTCCAGAGTTCATTCAGACTAGAGTGATACCCGTGCGGGATAGTTTCCATCAACTCCGTTGATTCACGACAGCTCGCAAGGCTCTTTATAGCTGGGGTACAAAAGCAGCTCACGGTGGGGATGTGTCTTCCTTGCCCGGGCAGCGGGGGCTTCTTCACCATGCCACTGGCCGGCCTAATGTTCTTGCCCGACACTTAGCGCGATGGGTACCTTTTTAGCAACGCTTTCAACTAATCATCATCAGTACCAGGCGCAGTTTTCTGCACCAGTTCATAATCTTGTCTCATCTGTTCACCAGACTAGTTCTGCTTCCCAGGCAAACCGTGATGGTCGCTATCCCAGACGTGGGTATTGGTTTTTTGCTTGCATTCCTTACAAAGCCCGAGCCTATTGGCTTCACCGGTGTTCCTGGGGATAGAGCATCACGAAGAATGATATTGAGACCTGTACCAGTATCCAAAACCGTGATATAGCGGAGAATCAGCTTTTTCACGGTTAAACCGACTTCCACCTTGTACTTCCTCTTTTTGGAGAAGTATATCACATGAGAAAAACGGCCTGGACGTATCCGTCGCTACGGTCTTTTCATCTCCGATTGATCGGTTATGAAGCGAGCAGGGGGACACGGGTAGTAGGTGATGTAAAACGAGAGACAATTCCTTTTTTACCATTAACTACTCCGGATCCCCGTCTTAGTTTTTCGGATTCATTTCGGTGACCTGAGCAACCCCATCGGGTTTCGGCGTGTTCAGCAGAGAGGTGTTGGCTTGAATGGTACCGCGAGGCGGAGCTAATTAGAATGAAGTAACTCATTGGAGACGCTGAGCCTTCAGATCGAGTGCGGTAAAGGCCATCTCGTAACTGTCAGAAGGTACTTGGCGCTTCTGGTCTTCCGTCAAGGTCTCGTAGTTCGCCTTAACGCGATTCCAGTCTCCCATTAGTATGGTGCAATCCCTGACAACATGACCTGGTTGGTAGCAACTTTAGCACACCAGAGCGTTATCACGCGTCGGGGCACCCTAAAAGGTATTCATCCAACCCGGACGGGTGCGTTGAACTGAATTCTTAGAAAAGGGGATGCGGGTTGCGGGCATGCGCACGCGGTTCTCTCCGCATAAAACTGCATCGTCGGCGGCGCTCACCGTCGATGGTAATTCGTAGGTGGCGAGTGATGTCCACCCTTCTGGTACCAAACCGACAGCTTCGGGTGCCGACAATCCTTGTTCCGACAAACTCGGCTCTTGATTTGTCTCGTCTCGACGAGAGACAAAATTCTTCCACGATTGGTGAGGACTCAGCGCGAGCGGCTGTCCTTTACAAGTTCACGTAACGCGTCGCTTTCGGCGCAGGCGCAGGCGATTAGCATGTCCAGATTAATTTTCTCCCTTGGGGTGTTCTCCCGATGGCGGGCCACGACCGTACGAATGTTCGGGTCAAGGCCGTCGATGAAAATGTTCATGAGCTCCACGTCGGAGAAGATATTTCCGCAGCGGCTTTGTGCGTTTCGCATTTGGATGGATAAATCCTCTTCCGTTTTCCCGGACTCGGTTTTCTGCTGAACGGTTCGGAAAATCTGCACCGCATCGCGAAAGGCCTTTTGTGTGGCATAGGTTCGAAGGAACCATTGAATGGCTTCGGGCCAGCATGTCGCACCTGAGCTTGAGAGATTATATCTACGTGAGGAACAAAACAACCGGAGTGCCGGGTCTTTAACAAAGTAGGGGAGAACCAGGTACGCCTGCTCTTCCGACATGTCAAGGGCGTCAGCCTCTTCGATGAATTGGGTTAAGAATTCGAATTCAATGACCGAGTCCTTTTCGGAAAACGCACTGTCCTTTAAGGAAAGCTCCAGTCGCTTGATAACATCTCGGATCTGTCCTGTTGCACGGCCAACAGTCGCTTTGGTATTAATCCGTTGTAAGCGGTAGAACAAATATGACATGAGTCGGTCGAACAACGAATTGCCGGCTTGAGGGATTTTAGGCCTTCATGACGGGGACCCTTCTCGCGTTCGACGAACGAACCACCTTCGTGGAAACTTTTCGGCTCCTTGTCGGTAGTGAGGAGCCCTTCGTCTTCCTCGTAGACGGAAACCGACTCGTCGGACTGATAGTGATCGCTTTTTGATGAATTCCGGCGGGTGGAGGCTTGACTGCGCGAGTGGATGGTTCTTCCCGACTTAGTCGGCGGTTTGGGGACGGAGACATATTTCTCGTCCGACTCGAACTGCACGTGGTGCTTATCGTCCAACTTCTCGGTTTTCACCGAGGCATCTTGGGCGGTCCGAATCGCAATTTCTGTTTGGGCAGACAGTTCCCGTTGGGAATCGAGGGGTTGATTGACGTCATCTCTCAACTTGCGGACATCCGTGTCAAACGGCTTCATGGCATTGGCGACTTTGTCTTGTATGTTTTGACGGGTCACTGTTTGATCGGCCAGATTGCCCTGGAAGTCTTTTAGCTCACGAATACCTTCTTCGAAAACGCCGACGACCACCTGCAAGGTGTCTAAGCGCTGGTGGACGTGTCGGATTGACTCGGTTACATCCCGGCGTAGAGACCGTTCGCGGTGATCGTATTTGGTGCGGCACATCCTGCGCTGGGCGGTTTGAGCCAGGCCGTCCGAAGTCGTAGCAGAGGGAAGAGGAGGCGTCATCTCGAGCAAGTTCACTTCGAGTGTTCCGGTATCCATCGAGCACTCGCTGGCTTGTTGGGTTCGGCCCTGATCCGCTGGTTGCGGTACTTCTTCTATTCCGCTTCCGCGGCTAGCCCCACCGCTCGAGGCGCCGGGATTAGTTGACCTTCGGCTGTCAACCATCTTCTCTTGTTAACACACAAAAGTGTATTTTTGAGATCTAAAAGCAAAACATTGTGTGTAAACCTTTCTAGGTCGGGAGACCAGTTCGTGGTGTAACGCCCAAAAAACCGGCGAACCGGGAGATGAGCCGCACCGCAGTAGAGCGCGGGGGTGAGCCAACAAACGTGTACTTGCGTACGCTTTTGATTCCCTAGAGAGGGTACGGCTGGTCCGACGTAGATGAACCCGAGAGGGAACAAATTACCGCTACGACGGAGGGCCTTACACACACTTATAGTGTCGACTCGGCAACGATGTGGGCCGAGAAGGTACAGGCGGTTCCGGATCTTTAGAAAAAGGGAAAAGAAGAGCAGTGGCGACTTTTGTAGAGACGCCCAGGCGTAGTCCTATTGGTATTTGGACCGTGCTCGGTTTTGCCATGAAATCCCGCGCGACGAGGCGGATGACCCAGCGATACTGTACGGTCGCTAAGCGGGGGTGCCGTCAATACGGAGCAGCGCTTCGGGACTTGATACAGGTTCGGTTTGTAAGGCCGACTTACCGGGAAGAGGGGTGCCGAGTATCCGGAAGGTCTTCGCTTGAACGAACGTCCCAACCTATACGTGGGATAGTTGAAGAATCGGGGTCCTCCGCGGGGAGCGGCCGTTGGTCTTTTCACGTGGGTAGTTAATCCACTTGAGTGGTCTTGACGAAGGCGGGCCGGAGGTGATACCGGAAGGCTGTCCACGACACGTGGGTCAAATATCACAAATGGTGGCGGAGCGCTAAATTACTACCGTGAAGCACAGAAAGGAAAAACAAAAATAAGAAACACTGAATGACGCACCGCAAGACGGGGTCAAGCCACGTACAGTAAAAGTCACGGGAATGCCAGCACGCAACGCCTTCGAGTACCGTAGAAATGTCGCACCGCGGGCTTCGTACAGCAGTGCAAGTACAGTGCCGAGAGGCGGATGACGGTACAGGAGAGAGATGAGGGCCGCAATGAACGGTAGCGTACAGTGGGAACCGGAGAGTCCGGAACGAAAAAAACAGAAAATCCGTAAATACGAAGAAACCGTATTTCACGACACGTCGCTGCACCTCAGTCGTACTTTACCAGTCCCGTGTCGCTCATAACACTTACAATTGGTGTAATAGCGTGGCCACATTAACTTTGCACAATGTGCGAATATGTCCACGCACTGCAAATGCATGCATACGTACTTTACCACCGTGGCAGCCATAGTAGCACAACCCTGGGGTGCAGTACTGTCCATTACGGCCCATAAAGGTGCATAGGCACACTATGTTTTGGGCTTGAAAGCGACTCGCACAGTTAGGCTACCCTGTTTGTAGGCACTACAGTTCCGACGGAACTGAAAAAGATATGATTATGAAACGTCGAAGAGATCGTGTCTTAAAACAAATTTCTGGCATGTTGCGTCTAACAAAGAAACAAGTGTTCGTTCCGATTTTTTATAAAAAAATTGGGGATTTATTTTTATTCGGGGAGCAAACGGAGGGGCAAGGCCTATTCGGAACGGAGGTGGAGAGATCTTGTTTGGTGATTCTTTGGAAAGCCTTTTCCAGAACGAGCAATTCTTTGAAACTGTTTGTGATATTATCGCGGAAATTTTCCCATGTACTAATGTGAACGAGCTGAAAGTTCAACACTTCAACGAATTTCTTAACTGGGAACATCAAATTAACGGGTACAGTTATGGAGTGCATTTACCTCTTGCTATCCGCCAAAATTGCGCGGGTGGCTTTGTTCCATTCGAGCGCTACGAAACGTACAACAGAGTCGTGACGGAACTAGTTCGTCACTATCTGACCTCTTCCTAATAGACTGCTATTTTCTGTCATCAAGTTTTGTATGGCATCGATGTTCAAGATTATGTGATCATGAAAATATTCTGGCCAAAAACGCAACGGAATAGAAGGACCACACGGGGAAAAGGAAATAGAGGACGACAATAAACTCAGAGGAATCAGAGGAATCAGAAAGTGTCGAGTCCCCAAAAAGCTATCCCGATAATGTCGATTACAACCAGTATGAGGATGTCGCGAAGGATTCTACAACTTACCGAAGACGATCTCATCAACCGAATAGATTAAAAGTAAAACATGCACTAATAGAACCTGTAGAATTTTTTTGTCATGGTGCATCTTCCCCGGGGCGTTCTGATGGTTCTGAAAATTATGGTCAATAATACAAAGGGGCTGCGGACTTTGACTATGGTCTCTACATTTCTGTTCCCCTGAACGGTTATATACATGAATTCATCGATCTTCCTTCGTTCTTTCTTTGGTTTTTCCAAAAAGAAAAGCCTGCATTTCACAAGAAAGAATAACAACAAGCCCAAAGATCCAAGAAAATTGGCTTTCCATCTATTGTTTCATTTCGCGAAATGGCGGTGTGTAAAACAGCTCTGTATTGACCCATCACAGTGATGCCCAGCGAAATTACGGGTTAAGAGGACAGTAAGTCACTTGTTTCAGCTGCGCTCACAAAAGTTAACATAGCCACGAACTAGTAGACAAGAAAATGCGACAGCTGGAAATAGATCTAACACATAAGTAGGGTTCCTGCTTAAATGCAGAGAATTGAAAGCGTCAAACTGGATTCAAAGAGTTAATCATGACTTTCTCGGTAACACGAAAATAGTTGCTACAAGCAGTGACGAAAAAAGTAGAGATGAACGCGACGAGGGAGGGTGTACACGGGGAAATTTTATATAGTCGTGAAATGCGTGTTAAAGGCACTCGTGGCGGTTCTGTCGCACGTAAAAGGGAAACGGAGGCCGTCCTCAGGCCTTGCGTCGTGTGGCTCTATTGCCGAAATACTTATTTCCGAAGAAACGGGAGAGAGAAACGACGTCGGGGTTGGTCCATCCCAACCCCCAGTCTCTCAAATTTTGGATGAACAGCACTGTTTGTAGAAAAAAACGAACTAACGCGAGATAGGGTGAGTGACTAAAAACCAGGAAATGTTACATCTGCGAAAGTTTCCAAGAACGACATTGTTTTCTTACCAACCGTGGGCGATTTCCCGAACAGGTTGACAGTATTTTTCTAAGGTAGAAAGTGACTTTGGGGAGTATGGTCACCTACTTGACAGTCTGGTTTTACGCAAGCTTTAAATGAACCACTGCATGAAATCAATGAAAAAGAGGGGGAACGGGTAGAACAGCCATAGTGAAAGTTCGTTACGTAAAAATCAGGCAAATGCATCAGCATGATTGAGAAATTAGTTTGAATTGAAACCTAAAAAGAACGATAGAGGCTACTGGGATGTTCGGTAATTAATTAGAAGGCCTGGACTTCCTTCAAACGACACATAACTATTCCATCAATTTATTCGAAGAAACATTCCTGAAATCTTCTAACAGATGGCACATATCAACGGCCCTAAAAGTTCATGGGCATTTGATTGATTTTTCGAGGCGAATCACACAATTTGATAAATTTCATCTCATCCACGATGAAACGATACAAAAAAAGTATCTGGAGCAAGAAACGGTGGAGAGGGAAACTACGGATGACCATGTGGGGAACTTAATGATACGACTTCCCAATATCAATCACAATCACAGGCAGTATAAGAACCAGTTTATTTACATTTAAATGACCGATCACACCAACGTGCTACTCCTAAGTCTGTAACTATGGAATATTTGAAGGACTTTTCAAACGTGATGAATGGTTTACCTAAGAAGAGGTGGTTTTATGTTTGCTCTATTTCAAAAGCGAAGACCATCTGTATACCATGTTGCCACATGACTCGTGCAGCCGCATTATTCGGACAACAGTTTCGAGATCATCCAAAAATATACACTGAATTCAGAACAGTACAATCACCTCTAAAACATTTCTTCCCTTTTTATTGGTATCGTCACCGTACTTAATGGGAGGTATCAATGGAATGGACTCGATTACAGCTTTTATCAGGACAAACAAAACTACTAACACAAGAATTTGAGAACTTGGACATTCCAGAGGAACATATAAATCTGTTTGAAAAGGAAAGGAGACAAGCCATCACGTTCTACAAGGTTAACAATTTGTTTCAGCACATTTATACGCTCTGCAGAGCATATTGGCTTCATATGAAAATGATTCGTTACCTGTATTATTAACGAGACCAGGAAAGCACTCAAGTGCAATCGCGAATTCGAAATCAGAACTTGCAAGATTTTTGTTGAGCAGGAACATGGCAGCGTGCAAGATCAGCTGTTGATCGGACGCCCAAGAGTAGAAGGAGGTTTAACAGGCAGGGCTATTTTCAAAGTAACGGTGAAAATAAAAATCATGTGTCGGACCGTAACGAAAATCCAAATCACAATTCAGTGGAAACTTATCTAGACTTGGCGTTCTCTGTGGGTGTCTTTAACGAGTAAACAATTTTTTCTTAGAGAATTCGAGGAAAAATTGATTTCACAGTTTTCGAAAAGTGTTGCAATTAGTTTCTGATTTTCGTGTAGAACACAGACACGCCAAACCCCAATTAAACAAATATATTTATCCCTTTTTCGAAATTTAAAGAGACTTTGAGTTTTTTCCCTCGGAACTAGTCTAACGAACGGATCACATA
>JAVCKV010364952.1:0-13292 GCA_032274145.1 Herpochondria borealis
ATAGACTACTGTAAAAAATCAAGACTGACGAGTGAGTGACTCCTCGCAGCGACCATGCTACAAGAATAATCGCAGCACATGAACTTGTAACTGCAAGCCTACAAGGACAATAACTACAATGGTGTGTAGCACTAAGGTCTGAGTAATCTTCGACACATTCCTGACCAAGCAGAAATCCTTGAGATATTCGATTGCGATTGCATAACAGTTCGTACAGGGTTGGTACCAGAATGAGCAAACGAAGAACGAAGAAACCGTCCTTGATAGTCCCGCTTCTCATTGGCTGCTGCTTTTTCACAGTGGGTTTGAGCCTCTTGCACTCCTCACTGTTTCAAGTCGACAGTGATCATGAGGAAGCTTTCCGTCAGAAACACCTCAAAGTTGCAGCATCACCCCGTATTCGTGTCAGCAATGCGCAGCTCGCCGGACTGGACTGCGCGCCGTATGGAGGCCCAGAAGATCCTTCCGAAGTCGTCTTTTGGTCGGATATCCCTTCAGATGCTGATTTTGTGAGTCCACTGAAACGTACCGACGGTGTCCCCCAGTACCTTCTCTTTGAACCCGACGGAGGAGGCTGGAACAACATTAGAATGAGCATGGAAACAATACTGGCCATGGCCCACTCAATGGGACGAACATTAGTTTTACCTCCGGAACAACGAATGTATTTGTTGGCAGCTTCAGGTGGCAGTCAAAAGAACGCCTTCTCATTTATGGACTTCTTTCCAATGGATGCCATCGCTGCTGAACACAAGGGACTGGATATTATCACGATGGATGAGTTTCTCGAGCGGGAGGGTTTAGCCGGACACTTGAAAGACTCTGCAACGGGAATGATATCTTTCCCACCCAACAACATTACTAATTGGAATGGAATGAACAAGGAGGTCAAGGATCAATTGAATCCGTGGATTCGCTCAATAGCTTTAATGCCGGAGTGGGATCCACAGAAATGTTTGGCAGCCTATCCAAAATCGCGAGATCCCAAGGATGTCCAATCTCTCCATGACATTTTTCACTTTGCCCTCGGCGCAAAACAAGAAGCTCCTGATCCGCAAATCTTTGTGGGCCATCCCACACCAGTAGATGGTGGTCCCCTCAATCGACTGAAGGAAAGTCTTGCTGGGCGAGACAAACTCTGTGTCTACGACCGGGCAATGCAAGACGCGCCAGTCATTCATTTTCACGGCAAGAGCGCGCTGGGGGCTAGACTCCTAGTTCATTTCTATGCGTTTGCCTTTTTTGAGGATTGGCGACAAGATCTCTGGACGAAACGATTCGTTCGAGACCATGTGAGATATGTCGACGAGCTGCAATGTGCAGCAGCCCGAATCGTGCAGGCTATACGAGAACGAGCGAGATCTGACAGCAATCCCAAAGGCGAGTTCGATGCCTTTCATATTCGACGAGGTGACTTTCAATATAAGAAGACGCGTGTCTCGGCGGAGGAAATCTATGATATCTCGAAAGATATTTTAGCTGAGGGATCAACGGTGTATATTGGTACGGACGAACGTGATAAGTCGTTCTTCGCACCTTTGGCCAAAAAGTACAGGCTCTTCTTCCTTGATGACTTCATGGACTTGATTCCGGGTTTGAACACGAACTATTACGGGATGCTCGATCAACTAATCACAACGCGATCGCGCTATTTCTGGGGGTGTTGGTTCAGCACGTTTACCGGGTATATCAACCGAATCCGAGGATACTATTCAGAAAAGCTGAAGCTTCCTGGGCACGAGGAGGGCGTGATAGAGAGCTACTATTACGCCCTTCCCGAACACAAGTTGAAAATGCGAGAATTCTATTCTGTAAAGAAGGCTTTCCATGCTAGGGAGTTCCCCGCAAGCTGGAGGGGCATCGACAAGGGGGTTGGAGATATGTTGTGAACGGTCAAAGAAAATTTATTTGATCGAGAATTAGCTATGTTCAATGCTTCTCGAAGCCCCCTACCTCAGATGCTCTCGTTACATAACAACTCGTTTGGTATTTGATTTGGTGGAGCAACGTGGTGAAGTTGATGCATAGGTACAATAGGCAACGACTTCGCCACCTCTGAGTCTGCCTTGGCCTTTTTGTTTTGTTTCTTCTGACGAGGTGCTCTGGGAGCCTTCCACTCATCAGATCGCACATACTTTCGCCACTCAAAACCAAGATGATTCAACCGCGTCACTCTATCAGGAGAGATCCGTTTTGTCGGTTTCTTGTCACCCTTCTTATCCAACATGTAGCGATAGGCCTGTCGTTGGTTCTTCACCCAAGTTGCAAGTTCCAAATCGGCGGCATAGCCTTGAGGGACGTTGCTGTGGAACATTGATTGAGTTTCTGAAGAGATGTCAAGTACATTTCAGTCCCATAACGACTTCGACTTACCAGTGTCCATGTTCATGCTTGAACTCTTGTAGACGCCGAAACATCACATTCCACGCTGCATCTCGTTTGCTATAGTCGAATGAAATGTGAGTGAAAGCTGATTTAGGCAAGAGTTGACTGGTCTCATCTCGAAACGTACCTGATGGCGGGAATTCCCCGAATGTACTTGGAAGGCCCTCGACCTTTCTTCTTGACCGCCAAATGTGTTCCAGCGCCCTTCCTTTGTTTTGCATCTTTGCAATGCTTGGTTGCTGACGAATCAGTGGAATCCCCCCCCATGGATTCGAAACACATCAAGCTTGCCACTGCACTATCCTCCGAGTCGGGATCTGTGGTTGCATCCGACTGGATAATGTGTTTTTCATCCATAAACTTCGACGATGCTGCCATACACAGAGACATCCATGATGATGAGTTTTCTGTGGATGCTGCCATGATAGATCTTGAAGAAAGAAGACAATAGGTCAATGATTTGTCGGATCGCCAAGTTGAAGGAAGAGAGGGTGATGTGATGAGTGATGTTGAAATTGATATCTGTGAATCTGTTCTGTCATTGTAGTAACTGGCAACTGAATAGTATTGAATCTACGTGCTTTCTACGTACAACAGATCTGTTTGCTTCCACGAAAGTGATCTTTTATCTTTTCAAACTCAAACTCGGCGGGAGCTGTGACTACTTCGACTAATAAAAAGGTTATCAGGCCGTTTGTCACGCACGAACGAACTTTGAAAGAATTTGTTTTTAGGTCTTTTAGTAAATTTGAACCCTATAATCTGGCCAAATCGTTTTCGACCAACCTGAATGTATCAAAATCACACACTCCATCCATTCCATCTCTTTCCAAACGACAGGTATACCGCCATCCATCACCCATCACCTCAGCACTTTGGTTTTTTTTCACTCATCATCCCTCTACACTTCATCACTACTTGATATTCTTATTGCCGAAACCCAAGGGGGATGTGGTTCTGTCCGTTAGACGGCACTCTTCTGCAGGTGCAGTTGTCAGAAGGGAATCCGACGTTCTGGAGGTGTTCCACTTGCCCCTATTCATGTGTCATCACGAGCCAAGTGACGAACAAGATTTTCCCCAAGAAGAAGGTTGTTGACGACATTTTGGGAGGCGCAGCTGCCTGGGAGAATGTGGATCGCACCATGGCTGTATGCCCTCAGTGTGCCCACAACGAAGCATACTTTCTACAAATGCAGATCAGATCAGCAGACGAGCCAATGAGTGTGTTCTACAAATGTACAAAGTGCTCTCATCAGTGGAATGATAAGTAGTTGATCTAATGCGTTGGAACACTGTTTAAGCTTCAGTCCCAACCAAAAATAAAAGTCAAGAACTTTTCACAAACGCTCGACTTGGTTCCACCAATTGCTCTCTTCTCCGACATGAGAACATCGTCTTCTCCGAGTACACTTGCCATACCCTTCGACTCGCGCGTCGTATGTACATCCGTAGGTGTAGCGTTCCAATCCAGGGTCTGGCTCAGCTTAGCATCCATGCGAGACACTCCCACGACAGCGCCTTCGCTCAAAATGCAGGTTTGTTGACAAAGGGCCTTCTCCGCCTCCAAATAACTCTCGTATCGTAAAGACACCCAATTCGACCCACTACTACGTTGTGAAACGATGCGTCCGAAAGATTCAAAGCGATGAATCACCTCGTCATATTGAGCTTTCGATGAGAAACCGTAAACCAGGACCCAAAACTCCCAGGATTCTTGCGACGAGCTGTTAGCATTGCCGTTCCATAGCACCATATGGTTCTCTGTTGGTTTGTTCTCCATTCCCTTATGTATGATGTGAGCCTTTCTATCTAGCGTAGTGGTGTCGGTAGATACGCGCCGCAAACAAGTCGCACTTACCTCGGATGTGGGCTCATTGTTGTAGAAGGATCCTTCTGTCAAACTGCTCGTTGGGGGTAGAAGGCCGTTTTCAGAGGGCTTTCGACGCTGTCGCAAAGTCGCACTATTGTTATTCATTGGAGAAAATGGAAAGCGCATCCCATTGTCGCCATTGGAAACGGCCGCACCAGTCTTGTGACCGTTGCCAATCATCGTTTGACCATTGTTGATACGTGGCGAAGATCGTTTCAGCAATGGATTTGATACCGGCTTCGGTGATTCTTTGGCTTTCTTGGGGGTGGGGTCTTCCGATACTTCAGGGTGTGCCCAAGCAAAGGCGGGAGTGATTGCGGGGAGGGTTGCCATGGTCGATAACAGCTTTCACTATGGTGATGTTTGCGATATTCATGTGTTTCGTTGGCTCTGATGGTCGTTGAGATTCCCTTCCTTTTTACCGTTATTTACCGAGTACCATAAATGTGTACTGTACATCTACTTGTACTGGAGTAATATACTTTTACGTATCAAATAGCAAACACCGGTAACGTCTATCGTGGTGTTCAAAAAATGAAAAATAATAGGATGGTACATTACATGTAGCAACTCCATAGGTATTTGCTTGAGTTCGTATAATAACCTATTTGACTAATTGCGTCCATAACTCAGGCAAGCCTAAGAAGGACTGAAACTGTTTCAGCATGCTTTGGCGCGTGGTGCTGTGGGGTTGTTGCTTGCTTCCTTTTTGTTTCGAAAGATTGCCACACGTGAAAGATCTGTTAATCCAGATATAACCCTAACTCTATTTGTCATAGATCAGTTTGCTGCTCAGTCTCACGCGAAACTTGACTGCTACCAGAGGTGTAAAGCGTCGATTCAGGGAGATCTCAAGAGAGGTCTATGATTTTCGTGGCTGGGGCTGTATTCATTTTAGGGCAAAACTTAAAAGAGTGGCCCTTGGTACCGCAGTGAAAACACTTCTGCTTGAAACGCCCGCGGGGAGGAGTCCCTTGTCGCGGTTGCTCGGAGATGATTTCCAAGCCCGGCACAACTGCGCAGAACGATCGAGCAGATGTGAAGGATCCGTTTTCTCCCGATGCTGTACCATCCTCTTTGCTTGACGTACGAGTATCTATGACCTTCTCGGCTACGTGGCTTCCCGCAGCGCCGTCCGCAGGCGAAGACGTTGTAGCGCGCACTCGACGCCCAGACAAGTGGTAGATTACTTCGCCGCACCCCTGATCTAAAACATATGTTCCATGCTCGTTCGCAGCTTCGGCACCGCGCTTGCAGATGTCGTTCAACTGTGTCACCCCAAGCAGTTCCTCCAAATGATCCCCAGCCTGGAGCGGCCGATTCAACACAAACGTGCGATAGTAGTCAGAGTATGCAACATGCGAACGACCGTACCAGAAGACCAATGGTAACAACTGCCCTTCGATTCTGTCCACTTCTTGCGGTTCCAGTTCCAGGCCATATCGCTTGCGAACCTTTGTTGCGTAGTCCATTGTAGCAGTTGACATGAAATGGAGACACTTCAGCCCCATCCCCAGACCAGGGCACGCCTGTAAGGCGTGCAAGCAACTTCTTAGCGGTGCATCTTGAATAAAGAAATTGTCGTGTTGGCAAATCATCACATAGGGTGTCTTGACTTTGTCATGAGTTGAGAAAGCAGCCGAAATAGCACACGCGGACCCATGGCGTCGCTCCAACACCAACAGCTCAATGCTTCCTCCAGCCTCGGGTACAAACGGAGGATCCCTGGTAGTTACAACATCTCGTAGTCGCTCAATGTGCTCTCGATATCGGCTCACTGTATCGGCCGATGCCTTTCCATGCTTGTTGTTTTCAGTTTCACCAATCTTGACTTGTTCGCATCCGTCGCAGATAATGACTATCGAGCACTCCAACAAACCATCCACGCGTTGAAAGCTCCGAAATAGCGCCTCGAGGAGTGCGGTGGATGGGTGTGAGGGAATTGGTGAAGTTTGTACGAGTACGGTAAGCAATTGATCCATTCGCATTCATTCGTCGGCAGAGATTTCGTTTTCGTTTTTGCACACTTTCGTTCAGTTTGAGTGGTGATACTGTCTGTCAGTATGTACATGTACCAACTAGTCTCAAGCTAATTACTGCATTTTTGTATTGTAAGAATACCATTGTCACCGACATGTAAAATGTACGTGTTTAGAGGAAAATCAGATCCTGGTCCTCTGATTTTACCCGGCAGCTACATAGCTGTCAGTGCAAGTACACAAAAACCAAACACCACCGACAGTGCAAGTACACAAAGACTAAACAACATCAAGTATTTAGATCTACTGTTTCAGATAAGGCTTCACTCTAGCTGATCCCTTGTCGCCCTTTCTCCCTTTGACTGTCACCTACAAGAGCCCCTCGTGCTCCGGCTGTCCTTCAACAACCGATTGAGATCGAGAAAGAGGATCCATCTGAGATTGAAAACAGTACTGCCAGAATTCAAGAATTTTCAAGACCTCAACACACGACGTTACATTTCAGTATGTCGGAATCGGGAAGCAAAGACAGCAATCGATTGACTTCCTTACTTCCCTCGGGAGGTGGCGGGTTGATCTCGAAGAAATCCGGGAGCAAGAACGACGCGGCGAAAGCAGGTGGCGGTCTGGGCTTGGAACGTTTGGCGGCTGAGAAGCGGGCAAAAGGAAGTCAGCAGCGACAATATCGTCGTTCGAACGAAGAAACTCCTTCACATCCAGGTGGAGTGAACCGGCATGTACAAGATCGAGCGCGAGAAAGGGATCAGCGCCAGAGGCAGCGGTACCATCCGTACTCTGATGGGAGGAGAGGTGACGGTGGCCGCAGAGACTTCCAAACAAGAGAAGACAGACGAAGAAACGATGATTATGGAAGAGAACACAGCAGACAATCAGATTCTCATAGAAGAGACTATGGCGACAGAAGAAATGATTATCATGGAAGGGATGAATACAGACGGAACGATTCTTCGAGGCGTGATGACACAAGAAGAATAGACGATCGAGGTGATGGAAGACGACCTGACTCGCAGAGGAGAAGCGACGCGCGAAGACCTGACAGTCAACGAAGAGATCGTAGAGACGACAGGAGATATGACCATCCTTCGATGGTCACACCAAGCACTGTAGCATCTCAGCGATCAGAACGACGGCGACAAGACTCCCATGCCCCAGACAGGTCTCTTGACGCGCCGACTCCGCGAAGGCCGAGGCCCGGAAGCGAAACCCCTCTTGCCGCTCGTCGCGAGCAAGAGGAGGACGCGTTTGCCAGAAAATCTCCTGCACCAAACGGCGAGAGTGATGACGAAAGTGACTTTGACAGAGACTTTTACTTGGCAGAAGAAGATGGTGGGTTCGTTGTCGACAAGGAAGAAATGGCTTCATCAGGTAATATGGGGCGATTTTTGTTTGAGAGCGATAAGACGAGAGCCCGAGAAGCTGAGATGCAGCGTAAACGCCAAGAGAACCCAATAGTGAGGATGTCGGCCAAAAAAAGTGCCCTCATGGATGATCAAGACGCCTGGGAGGAGAATCGGCTTCTCAGTTCTGGCGCAGCTGTAAAGGGGGAGGTCTCATTAGATATCAATGCTGACAGTGACTCACGCGTCACTTTGTTGGTACATCAAGTGAAGCCCCCCTTCCTTGATGGTAGAGTTTCGTTCTCGAACATCCGTGACGCTGTACCGACGGTTAAGGACGCCTCCTCAGATTTTGCGAAGATGGCCAGAAATGGCTCAGCCACATTGAGACACCTGCGAGAGACCAAGGACAAGAACACCATGAGGCAAAAATTCTGGGAGCTTGGAGGGACGCGAATGGGTAACGCAGTAGGCGTCAAAGAGGACAAACCAAGTGGTGGCGATGGCGATGCGGGAATCGATTTGCAGGACGATGGTGAGGTGGACTATAAGAAATCAGCTGGTTTCGCGGCACATGTAACTGACAAAGGGAAGAAAGGGGGCGCTGTATCTGACTTCGCGAAGAAGAAATCAATTCGACAACAACGTGAATACCTTCCAGTCTTCTCTATTCGAGACGAGCTCCTCAACGTAATCCGTGAAAATACTGTTGTTGTTGTGACGGGAGAGACAGGCTCTGGGAAGACAACTCAGATGACTCAATACCTGATGGAGGAGGGCTACTGCGAATTTGGAGTCGTGGGGTGCACGCAGCCTAGAAGAGTGGCAGCCATGAGTGTTGCCAAAAGAGTCAGCGAAGAAGTTACGGCTGCTGTTGTCGAGAAGGGTGAACAGCTGACAGAAAAAGAAAAATTGGGTGGCACCGTTGGATATGCAATTCGTTTCGAGGATCAAACGACTGAACATACTTTAATCAAATACATGACTGATGGTGTTCTTCTGCGAGAGAGTCTTCGAGACCCTGACCTCAACAAATACAGCGCTATCGTCATGGGTAAGTCTTTCAAACTGTTACTGGGACCGTGTGGTACCTCACTAACCCCAATAATTTTGTATCCGTTTCACTTCACAGATGAAGCGCACGAGAGGAGTCTGAACACAGATGTACTCTTCGGCGTGTTGCGCAAGGTGGTGTCGAGGCGATCTGATCTCAAAGTCATCGTTACCTCTGCGACCTTAAGCGCTGACTTGTTTAGCAACTTTTTTGGCGGTGCCCCAGTCTTCCGAATCCCAGGACGTACATTTCCAGTTGAGACTTACTTCGCAAAGTCTGTGCAAGAAGACTATGTTATGGCTGCGGTGAAGCAAGCCCTTCAAATCCACTTCAACAGCCCCAAAGGTGATATTCTTATTTTCATGACAGGACAAGAGGATATTGAAGGTACTTGCCAGGTCCTTGCCGAGAAGATGGAGCAACTGGGCGACGATTCACCACCATTGCTAGTTTTGCCAATGTATTCACAGTTACCTGCGGATCTACAGGCGAAAATTTTCGATGCTGCACCCGCTGGTGTCAGGAAGGTCATCGTTTCGACCAACGTAGCTGAAACATCTTTGACAGGTAAGATTCGCTTCAGCATCTGTCACGTTCCCTGTGCTACGTATGCATGCCTAACCCATCCTCTATTTTTCCTCAGTTGATGGTATCAAATACGTTATCGACTCCGGATTCTACAAGGTGAAAGTGTACAACCCTAGAATTGGAATGGATGCATTGTTGGTCACTCCTGTTAGTAGGGCAAACGCAAATCAACGAAGCGGGCGCGCAGGAAGAACCGGCAAGGGCTATTGCTTTCGCTTGTACACCGATCGTCAGTATCGTGAGGAGTTAATGGAAAGCTCGGTGCCAGAGATCCAAAGAACCAATCTCGGCAACGTCGTTTTGCTGTTGAAATCGCTGGGGGTTTCCAATCTATTGGAATTTGATTTCATGGATCCACCACCACAGGAGAATATTATGAACTCGATGTATCAGTTGTGGGTTCTAGGTGCTCTCGACAACACAGGCGATCTAACTCCAATGGGTCGAAGAATGGTTGAGTTTCCGTTGGATCCACCGCTATCGAAGCTCCTCCTTTTTGCTCACGAATCTGGTGGGTGTTCCACCGAAATGTTGATCGTGGTCAGCATGCTGAGTGTACCGAGCGTCTTCTTCAGACCAAAAGACCGTGAAGAGGAAAGTGATGCAGCTCGTGAGAAATTCTTCGTTCCAGAAAGCGACCATCTGACGTTACTGAATGTCTACCAGAGAGCCAAGCAGTATCGCTTTGACTCAGAATGGTGCAGTCGTCATTTTATACATTCAAAAGGTATCAGGAAAGCTCGTGAAGTTCACGCTCAGTTGTTGGACCTGATGCGACAGCAGAAACTTGAGCCAAAAAGTTGTGGTGGATCATGGGATGCTGTCAGAAAGGCAATCTGCTCGGCCTACTTCTACAACAGCTCAAAGATCAAAAGTATCGGCTCTTACGTCAACATGCTTACGGGTATTCCATCTGCGCTTCACCCATCGAGCGCATTGTTTGGTTTGGGATATACTCCAGACTACGTTTGCTATCATGAACTCATCAGTACCTCGAAAGAATACATGTCATGTGTCACAGCCGTCGAAGGCGAATGGCTTGCCGAACTC
This sequence comes from Herpochondria borealis, assembly GCA_032274145.1. Classification (NCBI taxonomy): domain Eukaryota; phylum Rhodophyta; class Florideophyceae; order Ceramiales; family Ceramiaceae; genus Herpochondria; species Herpochondria borealis. Next base: position 10,287 of record JAVCKV010364952.1, read on the forward strand.
GGACCGATGTTCTTCTCAATTAAAGAATCATACGAGAGTACGCTTCAGAAGCGTGTTGAAAAGAAGCGCCAAGAAGAGGAGATGGAGAAAGAAATGCTGCTAAAAGAGCAAAAAGAGAAAACGACGGAGAGCACAATTTTGCAGGGCCCACGTCGCCCTGGATCTGTGCGCCAAGCAGTGGCCACGCCTGGTCGCCATTCCAGTTCCAACCCAAGGTTCATGCCCAAGAAACGCGGCCGCATTGGTTTATAGATACAGCCTACATTTCATCGAAGTAGCAAAAAGGATGTCATTGCATTCCTATTCCGTCTCCATTAGCTAACTGTCCAGCCTTGTAGAAAATCTGAAGTGCCCAGAAGGAAATCACTCCATGACTATTGCTGCGCATGTAAGTCTAGAGAGATTCTAGAGCTTTAGGCGTGGTACTTACAGTTCATAGATTAGATAGGACCACTGACACCATCCATCGGGTGAGAATTTTGCCAGGGTTCGAACCGGTTGCTAGAATTCTGAGTTTTCTGAGTTAGATACTGGAGCGACTCGAGCCGATTCTGCCTGCTGCTTCATTAACGAAAAGAAATAATACATTATGAATGGCATCACAATCTGAAAAAGGTAGGGAAGATACTTCTTCCACGAACCTTCCTCAGCCTCATCCAGTTCGTTGGAGGCAAATTCGGTTGTTGCCGTTGTTGTTTGCTCCGCTGAGGGCTCATCTACGTTTTTCAGATCAGCTTTCCCAGCAACGCTAGTCACTGGGCGATGATTTGAATTCTTCGATTCCGATACGGGCGACTCTGCAGCAGAAACGGATTCGCTCTTAACAGCCTTGTTCATCTTGGAAAACATAGCCTTGCTCTTCTTCTTGTATTCCTTCTTCTTGCGACTCAATTCAGCCTTCAGCTTGCTCAAGTCCTTGTCATCGGGATTGACTTGCTCAGCTGCAGCAATGGCAGCTTCACTCTCCTCAAATGATCCCGCAGGATCGTAAAGCGCTGCACGTGCAGCACGGAGAAGCGCTTTCATATTGTTTGGATCGCGAAGAATCACCTGTGTCGCGGCCTCCTTCGCTTTCCCGTATTCCTTTGCCTTCATATAAACAGCTGCAATATTATTCAGGCAATCCACCAAGATTGCCAAAGCTTGCTCCTGTATGGCCTCGTCGGTACTCTCTGTCAGCAGATTAGTCATTTCTTTCGCTGCTTTGTTGTAAAGCTGCAGTGCTCGTCCCTTCCCATACCCATCGGACCACTCGAACTGATAGCAATCATTCCCAATCTTCTTTTTATTTGCAGCAACCTCCAGTTGAAACTCTGGGCTGAATCGTTCCTCGCCGTCCCTCACGAGCTTTTTGATCTGAACTCTATAAACAATATTGGAATCCGGTGGCAGCACATACTCTCCCTGTTTTCGACCAAGCGGACCATAGGCGTACTTCGAGTGGCCGTAGACGAGACTTGTTTCACCTTCGTGCATGAACCGGAGACCCATCTCCAAGACTGGCATCACATCCTTGTCGCCAACGACCACCAACCAGTCCTTCACTTCTTGGAAGATGGGCCCATCTTCTTCGTCCAGCGAGCTGGCTTGTCTTGCCTCAAATTCAATCGATAACGCATCGCCAACGTCAACTGCTCGAGGAGGATCAATCGAGTCATTCTGCTTCAACACCTGTAGATCGCAGCAAGTAAGTTGTCACATCCCACTATCAAAGTCGGTTGCGTATTGAAGGAAGCCTTCTTACCTTCATTTGAAGATCGGGGCCCATGAGCTCTTTCCAGATCCCGATTCTTTCCTCGTCAACAAGTTCCGCTACTTCTACCATCTTCTTCAGTATACTATGCTCTCGAGACTTGCTTTGTTTTGTAATTGCTTGTCAGAGGGTTCTCCACCTCGGATCACTTTCTGGACGGAGATTTCGATCGATTGATTGATTCATGATGATTCGTCGTCGCGCAAAACGCGATGAGATGTTCCACATCGTTCTAGCTCATTTTCTACGTCAACGGAATAGGACATCCTACGTGTGCACGTGTACGTGTACTGTACAAAATTCGAAGAAGTTCACGATGCTTCTAATCTTCCTTCCTGTGAATGATGTCGAACACACAGGAAGTTTTGTATTGTGACAGGGCACCCTCTTTACTTGCGGTGCCCATATTGTCATTAGAATGTCAAGAAACCAGGCGTGGAATACTAAGCTATGATAATCTGCGATTCACCAAGTGTCGACCAAGAGTTGGTGCTCACCGAGAACGCTTCAACGTGCACTCCTGATTAAATCAAGATGGCTGTAAGTAGATTGGATGAATTCTTGCGGCTGGGTTCTATTTGGCGAACAGGAAAGAAGAGGATTTCGAGTTGCTTGGCAGTGATGAGAAGAGGAAACTGAAGATCTCATGGGGAAGAATTAAGAGCCTCAAGATCCGATTATTGGCGCAGAAAGAACCAATGTTAGCTCTCTTTGATGACCCGAATTTGAACAACGCAAAGGTGCTGAAGGTGAAATTCTCCAACGGTAACAACCAACAACATAGCTATGTTGACCCATGGCTCCTGCTAATGAAGAATGCTGTGATGTTAAGCGATATGGTCGGTCTCAAGCTTTTACCTGGGTGCGAATTTGAAGCAAGCGAAGACGAAGATTCAGCATCATCAGACGACGAAAATGGATCTGTTCTGAGGATCCCAGGGACTATCAGTTTCGCTGCAACGCGGCAAAAACGTTAATCCTCTGACTCTGAGGTAGCAAAGGACATCGTCCTTGCAAATAGTAGGAGGCGTGTGTGTACGCTGTTGGTGTTGTGGAAGGCCCTCTGTTACGGCAGATGCTCAAATTGTCCTCCACTGGCGTTCCGGTTTTTACATGAACATTCACATCGAAAAGAAATAAAACTTTCTGGATATCTCCCCATGGACACGCCACCATTGATACAAGAATATCAATATCAATAGGAGAATGTTCTTGGCGTCTGTGCTGTTGAGAATCGGCGAGACTGATAAGGG
>JAVCKV010365063.1:0-13290 GCA_032274145.1 Herpochondria borealis
CTTTTTTTGCTAACTCTAGTTTAGCACTTTTTGAGGAATGCACCTCTATTCAATTTTCGTACCGCTCAGTAATGATTAGAAACCTACATTTTACAAATGTACATTAGATATAGCATAGTTTTATGAGATAGAGGAGTTTTTGAAATTAATGAGGGATACGTGGTTTTAATCTCCAGTTTTTTAGGTGCTGTCAATTGTTGAGGATGAAAATTATCTACTCATTTTTTCCTTGTTTTTAAACAGTAGTATTCAAAAAGAAAGTAAGTCTATTCGGTAAAGAATGTAACTAGTCTTTACATAGTGCGTTCAATTCTTCATACCTAGGATTTCATCCTAAATTTTTATTTTTTATTTTCATTAAACCAAACATATTTTTCTAAGGTTACATTCAGAAAACCTTTTTTCAACTTCTCCCCAGCAAATATTCACATCTAAGATTTTAATCAAAAAAATCTTTTTCAACTTCTCTAACATAATATTCACATTTAGAATTTTATTCTAAATGATCTTTATTCATTTTCATTAAACCCTGAAAAATTGAAGAAACAATCTATCTACATTTCTGTAGAGAATGCCTTGCGTGCATTCTTTGCACTACTTTTCTCATGCTTTTCCTCTTTGAATTTTAATAAAGAAAGGACTAAGCCTAAATTAAAATTTGCCTTTCTAGCAAAAATAATTCTACCACTTCTGCTTATTTTTTCCTTACAATTTAATACACAAGCTAAAGAATGGGCAATAGGAGATTATACGGTATCATATAATGAATGTACAGGTGCAGCGACAGCAAGATTATTGTATTATTTTGATGATTGTGGGCCCTGTGATGCAGATTATATCGGTTATACCACATTTTTTATTTGGATCAATGGAGCATGGGAGAGCATTGGATATGTTAACCCAAGTTCTACTTGTTCAGCTGCAATAGCAGCTGTACCTACAAGTTCTTACAATCTCACGCTGACTAAATCAGGAAGTTGTGATAACTCGAAGTATTTAGAGTTAAGCTTTTTTGTACCTGAGGAGATTTTGAATAGCAATAGTGAAGTGATAAAAATAAGAGTAGATGGAATAGCATATGATGATGCAGTTCCTAATACGGATTTTGATTGGAATAAGGAGGCAGCCATTCCGTCAATATCTAATGTGTCAGGTCTCGCTGTAACGATTGATGAATGCGAAAAAGTTATTTTAACTTGGAATGATAATTCTATTCCTAGTTGTTTGGATAACACAGCTCTTACGGATGTGCAGATTGTCAAGGATGGAGTTTATCTTGATTATGTTAATTCTAATTCACCAACTTCAAATGAATATACTGATACGAATATACAAAATGGAGAAGAACACGAATATCAAGTCGGAATTAGATATTTTTATGATAATGACCATGTGAAAAATGGACCTTTAACTACTAGTAAAACAGGTAGTTCAATGCCTAATCCTATTAATCCCATCAACTTCATCGCCACAACTAACAACTGTGATGAAACAATTGATTTGAACTGGGATTTTGCAAGTGGCGTTACAGAATATACAATTTGGGATGATTATAATCAAATTGATTTGCCTCCTGTGAGTGGGAATGCTGTAAGTTATACAGTTGAAAACGTCCCTGCCAATGAGGACCGTATCTACGAAATTCAGGCAAAAAATTCATGTAACCTTACGAGTAATTTTATTGAAGATACAGGTAGCTCCATTAGTGCACCAGCCAAACCTAATGGATTGATGGTATCCCTTGGAGCAGATTTAGAGAGTATAGATATTTCATGGGATGATATTCCTTATGCTAGTAGTTACCAGATTGAACGAACCCTTTTGGGTGGAGGTGGAGCTTACTTTTTTGACGTCACCACTAATTTTCACAATGATCCATCTATAGTGCAATGTCAAACCTATGAGTATCGGGTTCGAGCATTTAACGAATGTGCCTTGAATGGTGTACTTGGAGATGTCATCGCAACTATACAGCTTATTCCTGATTTGGAGAATACTTTTGAAGGGGAATCGCTAATCGGTTCAAAAGGATTTTATCCCAATCGAGTAGAATTGACATGGTCGGTTGACCGTAACGAGAGTTTTCTTAATGCATATAAAATATATCGAAGAGTATTGGGAAGTGGTGAAGATTCAACGGTTATTGCTCCTCTTAATTCTGGTAGTAATATTTATATTGACAATCTAGTGGATGCTGGCGTGCTGTATGAATATTTTATTATTGGAGAATCACAATGCGAACAATCCACTCTTTATACCAACGTTGATTCGGTAGTAGGATTCAGAAGTCCCTTTGGTACGATTACGGGGCAAGTGTCCTATGCTGGCGGCGTAGCTGTAAAAGATGTAAAAATAACAGCAGAAAGTACTGCTGATATTTTGGGCAAAAGTTTGGAATTTGATGGCGCTTCTAACATTACTATTCCGGATGCATCTGATTTAAATGCGAGCAGTACTTTATTATTGGAAGGCTGGATTAGACCTGCAGTAGATGGGAATGATTTTACACTTTTCCAAAAAACAGGATCATATCAATTAGCTTATAATAGTACTTCCGAAGAATATATTTTTCAAATCACTCATAATGGCGGACAAACTTCTTCCAATGTCATTGCCGATTCTTTAATCACTTTAAATAATTACAATCACCTAGCTGCACAATTGTATCAAGACAGTTTGCAGATATTTGTCAATGGCAATCTTATCGCTTCTTCATTTGTTGCGACTGGAACAACGATAGACCAAACGACTAACCCGATTCAGATTGGCTCGACTTACCAAGGTTTGATGGATGAACTCCGTATATGGAGTGTTGGGAAAAGTAAAGTGGATATGCTAAAAGATTATTTGAGGCTCATGAATGGAGGAGAAACTGGCTTGAAAGTATACTTGCGCTTGAATGAAGGGAAGGGAAAAGAGGCTTATGATATTTCGAGATTAGGAAATGACTACAATCGGAATCATGCTGCTTTTAATGGTACTATGATGTGGTCTGATTCTATACCGACGTCATCGCAATTAGGAATTGTAGCTTACACAGATGCTATTGGAAATTATATTATGACTTTGCCCTATAATGGTAACGGAGAAGTATTTGTATTGAGTCCGTCTTATTTGACTCACGAATTTGATCCACCTTCGCAAGCAATCTATGTGGGTGATGGATCTTTTATTCATAACAATATTAATTTTGAAGACAAGTCTTCTTTCAAAGTAGAAGGAACTGTTTTTTATAAAGGAACAACTTGTCCAGCAGCAGATATTTTTGTCAAAAGAGATGGAGAATTTATTACCGATGATAATGGTAATCCTATAACTACCGATGCAGACGGAATTTTTGAGGTGCAAATACCCATTGGTGAGCATGTGATCACGGTGGAGAAATCGGGTCATGTATTTTCTGTAGGTCGTTTTCCAGAGACAGGTAAATTTGATTTTCAGGATGATGAAGCTGGAATACATTTCGAAGATTCTACTTTAGTAAAAGTTGTTGGTCGAGTAGTAGGAGGAGTTCGGGAAGCTCAAAAAATTCCGGGCTTGGGTAAATCAATCAATAATATTGGACAAGCCAAAATTATATTTAAATCTCAATTGAGAAATGGGTGCTTAACAGATAGTCTAACAACTATTGATTCTTCGGGAGAATATACGGTCTATTTGCCACCATTGATTTATGTACCTACCGTAAAAATTATCAGGAACCCATCCATTGAGTTTGGTGTACTTGATGTGGTAGATTTGTCAGGAACTCCAACACTACAAACGGAATATGATTCCATTGGGTTAGTCATATTAGATTCCATACAATTTCATAAACAATTAGATTACATCTACAGGGCACTAAAACCAACCATCATTGTTAAAGACCCTGATGGCATCAATGACTTCATTGGAGAAACCAGTTATACCTCTATCAATTCTGTAACCAATGATACGACCATTGTTGATTTGCGAACTGATCCATTTAGATGGCCTGTCTTCAAACAACATGACGATAAATTCTTATATCGATGTTTGGTTAAAGTCTATGAAGAATACACCAACTTCGATCTTGATCCATTGCTAGTAAAAGACAGTGTACCTATAGTTGATGGGAAACTACGCTTTATCAATAGTATAGGAGACATCCCAATAAATGATGTTAAGCTAGAAGATATCAATACTTTAGATAGTTTGAAATTTTTGATTTATTCCTTTAAACCTGGCATTCCAAATTTTTCAGAAAACTTAGACATAGATGAATATAGTTTTGTTAGAAAATTAGAAATCAATTTAATCAGCAGTATAGGAGAATCCACTCCTTGGGAACCTGTAACGGATGTTCCTGTAGGTGGGGATAAATTTTATAGGGCTTATTTACTAGGAGGACGATCTAATGGAGATCAATTTATAACGTCTGGGCCAAAAGTTCCAGAATATGTTTTGAGAGATCCACCGGGCAGTGGAAGTTCAGCTACCAGAGAAACAGGTAGTACAAAATCTGAAACCAATTCATGGAAATGGAATTCAGGAATTGCGGCAAATACAAACGACGCCATATATGGAGGTGCTAAGTTCAATGTTGGAATAGGTGTAAGTACTTCAATTGAAGTCGAGTCCAATGTTACAAGTGGTTTCTCTGCTGAAATAAGTGGAGGGAATCAAGGTTCCCAATCTATAGTCACCACCAATACTTCTTCTTGGTCTACTAATGATGGATCGGATCAAGTAGGTGCAGGAAGTGATGTGTATATTGGAAAAGCAAAAAATATCACGCTAGGAGTTGCAGAGCATTTAAGCTTAGTCCCAATTTCAGATTGTGGTACACAAGTGAATTGTTTAGGACAAAATTTTAATGGTTTTAGATTTGCCAAAAAACTGGGATTATCAATGGTTCCTGGTGGATACGAAACGGCTTTTATTTTAAATGAAGCGCATATTAAAAATTATACAATTCCAGATTTGAAGCAGACTAAGGCAGCTTTACTGCAAAGTAATTCGAAATATACTGATCTCTTACCTATTGCGAATCCTAATTATGGAAAAAATAATGATGACCCAGTTTTTGGAAATCTTGTTTCTAGTCCAGATCCTAACTCAGGAGAATTTGCTGACTTAAGCGGACCGAGTTATACTTACAATGCTATTTCTTTAACAGATTCTTTAGTAGGAGATTCGGTAAGATGGATCAACAATCAAATTGCAAAATGGGAAGAAGCTATTTGGCTCAATGAATGGGAAAAAGTAAATATTGGTAATAGTATTGTTATAGATAGTTTGAGAAAAAAAGAACTGGATGAATTGGAAGGAAAATATTCTGCAACCATTGATGCATATTATACCCTCATCGTTGCGAATAGTTTGGGCGGTGTGGTGGCAGCTTATGCTTTAATTGCTAACCCCGTTCCAGGGTCAGCTTTTAGTGGATACTCCGCATTTGCTGTAACAACGGTTTCAGGCATTGCCTTAGCGGAAGTTACCCAAGATTATCAGGATTATTCTTTTCAGAAAGATAGAATTCTACAAAAATTTGGTCAAGCACCAATTAATCGAACGGTAAGCGCTGGCAACTCTCTCACTTATTCTATGACGCATGAATCTGCAAGTACTTATACCCGTTCATTAGAGTACAATATGACAGCTGGTTTGAGTGCTGAAGTAAGTGCTAAAAGTGGTAACATAGGAATAGGAATTGAAAAGGGAATTGAATTAAAATTTTCAAGTGGAAGAGACTGGGCTTCAGATTCTTCTAGTACCGAAACGGTAAGTTATACACTCTATGACCCTGATCAAGGTGATTACTTTTCAGTAGATATTTATCCATCTCTTTTAGGTTGGGGACCAGTGTTTAAGAAGCGACCAGGTGGTGCAACTTCTTGCCCACATGAACCTGCGCTGTTGACTCAATATTATGAACCGGGAACTGTGATTAGTGAAGCTACTCAACAAAGAGATGTGCCGACTATTTCTGCCAGTCCTTCTGCACCTTTGACAAATATACCAGTTGATGAATCAGCTGTTTTTAACTTAACACTTGGGAATTCTTCAGAAAGTGGAGACCCACGTATTTACAATGTTAGCCTAGTAAGTAGTAGTAATCCTTTTGGTGCTATTGTAACCATTGATGGTCTTGCGCCTAATTTTTCTGTGGCAATTCCTCATGACGGAGAAATCAATAAAACGGTTTCTGTTCGAAAAGGGACAGGGGCAGTTTATAATTATGATAGCTTGAAATTTATCATTACTTCACCTTGCCAATATGAAGCAGGAACTTCTGACAATATAGATATTGTAGAGGAAGCATATATTTCAACTCATTTCATTCCTGCCTGTACGGATGTCGCATTGGCAACATCAGAAGATCAATGGATTCTGAATAATTCTTTCAATGATAATATGCCGGTAGCCATTGTGGATTACAATATCAATTTCTTTGATTTGGAAAAACTTCGTTTTGAATATAAACCTACGAGCGAACCAAATTGGATTGGTTTACAATCCTTTTTAAAAGATACCACAGGAATCAATGCGATAGATCTTCCGATTTCAGATAACACTCCATTTACATTGTATGACTGGAATGTTGAACAACTTTCGGATGGAGCTTATGATCTTAGAGTTACTTCACAATGTACTTTAGCAGATGAGTTTTCTATTACCTATACAGGATTGATGGATCGTATTAATCCTCATCCATTTGGTAACCCTTCTCCTGCTGATGGTATCGTGGGCACTAATGATGAGGTCTCGATTAAGTTCAATGAGCCTATCGAATTAGGTTCTCTCACCTCGCTCAATTTTGATATTAGAGGTGTACTTAACGGAACAGAAAACAATCATCATACAAGTTTGTATTTTGATGGAACAGATGATTATCTAGAAATAGTTGGAGGAGCGCCATTACGAGCGCGAGATTTTACTATCGAATTTTCTGCAAGGAGAAATGGAATAGGTGAAGAAGCGATTTTAACTCAAGGTGCTGATTTGGCAGAAAGTATGTTTGTCGGTTTTAATGGTAACAATCAATTTGTCTTCCGAATTGGTGGGGTAGAAGTCGCTTCTTCTACAAGTTATACCGATACGGATTGGCACTACTTTGCAGTAAGTTATAATTTTGAAAATGAAACGGCAGAGTTGTATGTAGCTGATCAAGCTTCCAACGGAATCGTCAACAATGGAAATACGACGATGTATCCAGACTATGTTGGTTCTGGAAAATTGCAGATTGGAAAAAGTACCATTACAGATTCCAATTACTTTACTGGAAATATTCATGAACTAAGAATTTGGACAACCGCAAAATCACTTACTGAATTTTCGGAATCCAAAAGTAAAACCTTAAGCAGCAATGTACCTGGTTTGTTATTTAATTGGCGAATGGATGAAGCAGAAGGAATCATTGCCCAAGATCATGTTAGAAGAAGAGATGCAACTATCAATGGAAGTGAATGGCAAATCGACCCTAGTGGCAATGCGGTAGAATTTGATGGCATGGATGATTATTTAAAAATAGCAACAGGCAATGTCAACATCACAGAGGGAATGGATTATACTTTAGAATTTTGGTTTAACTCTACGCAAACTGATGCAGCTACTTTATTTTCCAATGGTACAGCTGATGCTAATGCAGCAGATTCTCTTTACTCTTGGAATATTGACAAAGATGCAGCTGGAAAAATTCATGTAAAGAATTACAGCTTGGATTTTGTGGCTGTGGACAATAATTACTTTGATGGCGAATGGCATCACTTTTCATTGATCTTACGTCGGTCTGGAAATATATCTGCTTATGTAGATGGCAATTTGGAAAACTCCATGCAGGCTCAGGAATTCAAACAACTAGGTGGTGACCATATGTATTTAGGTGCCAAAGGATATTATACAGGAGCAGTAGAGAATATTGAAAATCACTTTTTAGGCAAAATGGATGAGTTCCGTTTTTGGAATGCTTCTCGAAAATTCGAACAAGTCAAACGAGATAAGCAAAACAGAATGAACGGAGATGAACTTGCATTGAAAGTTTATTTGCCTTTTGAAAATTATGCATTAGATCCAGCTGGACCTCCAATTTTAACCCCAACTTTTGATGATCAAATAGATGCGACACATCTAGTGACCAATCCAAATGGGGTGACTTTAATTAGTCAAACTCCTTTGATAAAAATCCAACGTCCAATTAAAGCAGTTGCGTTTAATTACTCTGTCAACAATGATGAAATTATTCTCACAGTTACTTCAGCTAATGAATTAATTGAAAATGTCACTTTAGATGTCACGGTGGAAGGTGTAAAAGATTTGCATGGCAACACGATGGAATCTCCTAAAACTTGGATTGCATACATGGATAGAAATCAAGTTATTTGGCAAGATGATTTGTTGGAGTTTGAAAAACTAATTGGTGAAGATCTTGATTTTAGTTCTGCCATTTTGAATCAAGGAGGAGCAGCTACACCATTTGAAATTCTAAATATCCCGAGTTGGTTAAGAGTCAATCCTACTTCAGGAACGATTGCTCCCAACAGTGTCTTGGATATAGCATTCAGTATTGATCCTTCGGTAAATATTGGTGGTTATTTTGAAGACCTCCAATTATTAACGGACTTTAATTACGCAGAGAATTTAGCAATCAACTTGAAAGTAAATGCCCAAGAACCAGACTGGACTATTGATCCAGGTGATTTTGAAAACTCTATGGGAATTATTGGTTTGTTGAAAATAAATGACATTACCTCTTCTGATACGGAAGATATGTTGGCTGCTTTTTCTGGAGATGAATTACGAGGTGTGCAGTATTTGGAATACATTCCACAGGCAGATGCCTATTTGGTTTTCCTTGATGTGTATAGTAATAACAGCTCAGAAGATTCCATCACTTTTAAAATTTGGGATGCCAGTGCTGGAATTGTTTACTCCCGCATTAATCCAATCAGTCTTCCATTCGAAATCAATTCCTTAGAAGGTTCTGTTTCTGATCCACAGATTTTTGCAACAGACAATAAAATCAATTACGACATTCCATTGACGGAGGGTTGGAACTGGATCGGACATTTTTTATACAATGAAGATTCTACTAACATTGACCTTACGTTGGGAAGTATAGCTGCTCATACAGGTGATGAAATCAAAACTTTAGGGCTTAATCTTTACTCAAATTATGATGAAATCAATAATTGGAGTGGACCACTAGATGAGGGAGGAATCAAGCCTGAAAAATCATACAAACTAAAAGTAAGTCAAGATGATGTATTGACTATTTCAGGAGAAATCATCGACCCCATTACCCGAACGATTGACCTTGTCAATAACTGGAATTGGATTGGATTTATCTCAGTAAGAAATCAAACCGTAACAGAAGCTTTTGGAAATCTTACACCGAGTGAAGGCGACCTCATCAAAGGTCAATCACAATTTGCGGTTTATGATCCATTGCTTGGATGGGTTGGAAGTCTAAAAACGATGATTCCAGGTCGAGGTTATATGTATGAATCAGATGGACCAAAATCATTTGTATATCCGTTAGCAGGATTGTATAGAGGAGATCCTGGAGATGGCGAAACATTTAATCATGAAGAATGGCAGGTAGATTATGGAAGTTCTGCTTCTAATATGACCGTCATCATGGAATTGAATGAAAAATGTAACAATCAATTTACGGATGGGAAATTTGCCATCGGAAGTTTTGATTCTAATGGAAAAGTAACGGGTATTGCTCCAATTGAAAAAGTGGATAATATTGCGATGGTCTTCTTAACTGCCATGGGCGAAACAGATCAAACGCTACAATTGAAACTACTTGATTTGGAACACTATATCTCACACGATCTTGATACAGAATTCTCTTACCAATCCAATCAACACCTTGGAGATATCAGTGAGCCAATATCAGTTGAGGTAAGCGAAAAAGTATGTGCAGCAGTAGAGCGTTGGGCAACGTCCGATAAATTACTTTTAGCATATCCTTCTCCTTTCTTCGACCAATTAACGGTAGGGTATTACGCTGATTTTGTGGATGAGAACGCTCAGTTAAATCTTTACAATACAAGTGGACAAGCGGTATTTGTAAAAGACATTGACCTGACTAAAGGCTATAATCATTTCAAACTTACACTTGATAAATTAAACTTAGCATCGGGTGTTTATTTCCTCACATTGAAATCAAAAGATAGCGTAGAAACAATCAAAATTATCAAAGAACAATAAAAGATTATGATATAATTTCTCGAATATAAATTCGAGACTGTCGGAGTGAACTTGCCCTCAATATTTTGATTCTCAGCCTTTTAAGTTAGAAGGCAAGTTCGCTCCGACAGTCTTGAATCTAGATTTAAGGAAAACTAAAAACAATCTCCACGGGATTTGTCAAAGAACTGAGATAAGTTATTGATTGTTTTAAAATTCCAAAAAAATATTTAAAAAGTAAATAAAATGAACCTATATATAAAATTGTTTTTTCAGCTGATTTTTCTTTTGCTGATTTCTTCAAAAGCCTATGCGCAACCCGATTGGAATGTGCATCCTCCTGACTTTCAATATACCATGACCATGACAGGACTCGGTCTTTACTATTGTCAGGAAACAGAAGATGATGAAGATATGGTTGCTGCTTTTATCGATGGAGAATGTCGAGGCGTTCAACATTTTAATACAGTGGTTGGCGAACAAAACTTTGCCTACATGACCATCTATGACAATATTGCTAGCGGAAGTGATATCATATTTAAACTGTATGATGCTTCAGAAGATGCCATCGTAGAAGATGTTTACACTGTACCTTTTTTGGAAAATGAAAGTATGGGAAATGCAGCAACTCCCTATTTGTTTCAAACAGACTTTGCTCTGCAAGAGCTGTACCTTGAAAATGATGTTTTGACTGATGAAAGTAAAAAAGGAGATTTAGTTTCACAAGCAATAACGGTTATGGAAGATGGTACATTGAATGGCTATGATATTCAATTTGTGGAGGATAGTTTGGGAATTGACAATTCTTATTTTTCTGTTTCCGATGATTATTTACAATTGGAAGAAGATGTAGATTTTAAAAATAAGCAAACTTATTATATACATATCATTGCTACTTCCCCTTCGGGTTGTAGCATTGATAGTGCTTTTATTATTACCGTCATCAACAATAATCTGCCACCTGATTATCAATTAGAAGTCTCTAATTTGTTAACTCCAAATGGAGATGGCAAAAATGATTTTTTCGAAATCCCTTATGTCCAATTATTTGAGAATTACACCTTACAAATTTTCAATGACATGGGAAGCGAACTCTACACGGTAACGAGAGATTACGATAATTCTTGGGACGGCATTTCTTATACAGGGGAGGAACTCCCTACGGGCACTTATTATTTTGTCTTAAAAGATAACACCAACAATGCCAATTATCATGCAGGAGATATTCATTTATTCAGGAATAATAAATTTTAATAAAATGAAAAAATCAATTATAATAACCTTAATAAGTTGTTTAGTTTTCTATACCAAAAGCTTTGGTCAGGATGCTCTTTCCATGAATGATTTCAACTATAATAGCGTTGGCTATAATTCATCATTTATGGCAGCAGCTACTTCAGAATTTAATGCGTCTTTTACTTCGTCCTTAGGAAACGGAATTCAGAATACGAGTAAAGTAAATGCGTTAGCTTTTGCCAATATTGAAAAATACAATTTTGGAGTGGGCTTAAAACTTAACTCAAAGTTTTTCGGACTCTTCAAAACTAATACGGCTGAATTGCTTTATGCCAAAGAACTAAAAATAGACAATGACCACAAGTTGTTTTTAGGATTCAATGTTGGGATGCATTTTTCTTCTTTGGATATGAATAAATTAACTGATCAGGTCAATTTCGACGATCCATTTTTATTGGATAACGAATTTCCTCAATACCGATTGACGACAGGTATTGGAGTAGGGTATAACTTTTCACCAGTCTATATTGCTAATACTTCTTATCGATTCGAAGCGACGCAAACCTTAAGTTTAACGCCAGAAATACTAGCTTACGGTTCGGATATTGAACCTTTCTCTATGGAAGGAAATTTGAAAGTAGACTACAAAGATTATGCATGGTTCAAAATTGGTGGACGATCAACAAAGTCCATTATGATAGGGATGGGGTGGCACCACAAATTTATAAATATTGGATATATTCATAACATGTATTTTGGAGAATATTCTAATATTAACCAAGCCGTACACAATGTAAATGTAACCTTCGAATTTGGTACCAAGACTAAAAAAGAAGTTTACGGTTCCTCCAAACGAAGAAGTAAAAAGCAGAATAAAGAAGACAAAGAAACAGATCAATTAAAAATACAAATCGAGGCAGAGGACAAAGCAGTGGAAGAAGAACTTGTGAGACAAAAAGAACTTAAAAAGGAAGCAAAAAAATTGGCTTTAGAACAAGCTGAATTAGAAAAGGCAGCGGCAGTGGAATTGGCTCGTCAGCAAGTTCAATTAGAAAAAGAAGCAGCAGAACTGGCTAGACAAGAACAATTTAAACAAGAAACAAAAGAATTGGTTCGTCAACAATATCAATTGGAAAAAGAGAAAGATGAAGCAGCTGAACAGATTAAAAATATTGGATTGAGAGAAGTCGTGGAAGAATTGGTCAAAGAAACCCTTCATTATGGTACTTATCAAATTACGGAAGAAACAAGTTTGAGAATTAAGGCGACTTCTTCTTCAACAGTATTAAAGAGATTGAGCGTAGGTCGTAAGGTGCTGTTGTTAGAGAAGACCACTAGATATTGGTGGATGGTTGATTATAATGGCAAAATTGGATATGTTAAAGCATTGTTATTGAAAAAACAATAAATCAAATTGTTATCATTAATGATAATTTAGATAGGGTAGTAGGAGAAAATGAAAACGTTATCGGATACCCTCAAAGGTATCCGATAACTAAATTGAAACAATAAAGCATTTAATTAAAATAATTTTTGATAAGTTTTACAATGGTTAATTCTGTCTCTTGAAAGAAAGTAAATAGGCCAAGAATAATCAACAGTACGTTATTAAAAATCGTTTTACGATTAATACTTTTTTCTCTAGGTTTATTAAATTCTTTTTTAATGGAATAAAAACCACAAATAACAAGACCAATTCCTGCAAGTTGGTTTATCAGCATTTTTTGATTTGAAGATAAGGGAATGGGGTTGTTTTAATTCTAATTCTAACTTAATAATTTTTTATCTACTCTGCCAGTGCGCTATATTCCTTTTAATTAGGGTATGTTTCTAAGCTCGGACAGCTAATGAATTCAAGGGTTTTCGCTTTCTCTGTCTAGGCTGTGAAAATGATGT
>JAVCKV010365284.1:0-13289 GCA_032274145.1 Herpochondria borealis
ACCTTGGTTCCAATTTCCATGAGATTTCGTCTCAATTGTTCATTGCGTTCATTGAGATCCTTATTTTCGCGTGATAGGGTAATGACGGTACGCTGCAATTCTTCAATCATGGTCTTTTTTCGTTTTCGTGACTCTCGTGCCGATATACGATTTTGTTCCAACCGTTCCTTGCGTTTTCGTTGTTTCCCATCCGCGCCAATGGTCATCTCACCGCCTCCATCGGAGCTGGCAGATCGTGTCTCGTGATCTTCATTGTTCTCGTCCGTCATGATAATAACTATTGTTACTTTCTGTTCCTCTCCTCAACGATGGGTTGAATGAATCAATATGTTGTTGTGTGTCTTTTTCACAAGAACAGCACCGCAGCTTGCTTTGGAGAAATTTCTAAATAGTTTATTTGTATACTCAGAGTAAGAGTGGCGATAATTTTGAATAGTTTAGCCTACAATCTACGTGGCAAAAAATCATTGGATCAGGCTCAAGCTTTGGGCCTTGTAGTCGAAGGAGTCAACCGAAACGACGAGAACAGTCATCCTTTTTTCACAACGAAACTTACTTGACAGCGACAACAGCGTTGAGTCTTGCGCCCCATTATATTCATTGACCTCCTCCTCTTATCCTTCCATTGTTGAACAATCACTTTCCTCTCTCTCTTTCTAATTCAATATCAATATCATTACATAATCATGCAATCTGTGAGTGACTGGGACAATGAGTATGCTCGTTTGGCACGGTTTGCCTCTCAACTTCGGTCGCAAGGAGGGAGTGATGGTGATGTGCGATCGCTCCAATCAGGTTTGGGAAGACTTTCTCAACACTTGGATACCAATCCCCTCGCTTCCCTCCTCAATCATTCTGAATTAACACGACGACGACGACTCATTAATCATCTTTTACAGAATACAACGACTACTGCACAAACTGCCATGCAACAACAAGATTTAATGATTGATGATTTGGCCATTGGTGTGGAACGATTGAAACATCAATCGGCTCTGATTGGTGATGAAGCTAAAATGCATTTGGGCCTTTTGGGTGATATGGAACAGCAAGTGGATGTGGCACAATCGGGATTGGAGGGTGAAACACGACGCGCCAATCAATTGCGAGAACAAACGGCCATTTGGAAATTGCAAATGGCAGTGGTGGGATTGAGTATTTTGTTGGTCCTACTCGTCTTGACGGGATTGACTTAAGAATAGAGAAGAAGAAAGGCGAGGTCTATAGATGAGGAGATGGAGGTACAAGGAGATGGAGACAAAGTAAGAGTGACAGGTGACGACGCAGAACGACGATGAAGAAGCCCTCATGTATGTAGAAGGTTGCATGAAATTAGCAAAAAGAAGAAGTATGCATTACTGACAGTGTTTTTTCGTTCTCTCGTTAACCACCCAAGCTTAGCGTGTTGTCGGAAATCATCAGCAACTAGTCCAACTCTCCAGGTTATTGTTGTGAAGCTCAAGTCGTGTCAGCAGCGAAGTAGCTAATACACATGTCTCATGGAGAGATCACCTCTCGCCATCACGCCATAGCAGCGTCCAGCAGACACTCTCGATTGCCGTCGTCGTCAAGTCTGACAACAACAACAACGCACGGACTAGTGCTGAAAGCCGCCCGCCTGCCTGCCTGTCGCCATGAATAATACAGCTGAATTTAGTATATCTGGCTGCATGCATGCATGCATGCATGGTAAGAGTGCTCTCGGGTGTGTCTGCTTGCTTCACCCACATTATACTACTACTACTACTAGATGCACCAACTAACTGGCTGCCGCAGAGGATGACAGTGCCATAGCTACATACAGATACCAGCTATTACCCACCCACCTTACATCCAACACCCTATTGCCCTCTCGTCATCAGCAGCGCGGGCAAGTTAGGAAGACGATGCTGGTCAGAGATTGAGAAAGGCGTCCATTTATTCAAGAATAAGAAAGAAGCTAATAGCAAACTCAGCGGAGAAAATAGGTCTCGACGACGACACTGTTGCCGATTCAAAATGAATCAACCAGAGCGGCAACAACAACAACAAACGGATAAAGATGGGTTGTTCTGGGAGATATATATCTCACTCGTGCGGCAGCTCTGATAGATTCCTTATTTGTTTTTGCCTCCGCTTCCTCGTGAGCAATCTCATCACCAATGAGAGGATGGGATGTGCATGTAGGTCGGCGGCTGCTCTTATATCTCCTTCGAGATGTATGGAGAACGCCGCGTTTCCTCCTCTCGGTTGAAAATCGAACGTTTTTCCAACCAGAACCAGAAAGTCTGAGAGAACCGGTCGGCACCCTCATTCTCATTTTGTAACGTGTAATACCGAGTATTCATTTAAACCGCAACTGTAAGGCCATTCGAAGCAACCGACACATCACTAAACTGCCATCATGAGCCAAGAAGCTACCTTTGGTGATGCAATCAGGCGAGGAGACGTGCTCAGTCTTCGTCGACTGATTGAAGAAGGAGATGCAGATGTGAACATGACGATGGAAATCACGCAAGAGGAGCTATATCAGCGCTACCCTCCTTCTAAAAGATACCATAGCAGAAACGAGAACAACGTCAAAATGCCAGCTTTGCATCTTGCGAGTATCATAGGAAACGCAAATGTCGTCGAGCTTCTTCTGGAGAAGAAAGCAAATGTGAACGCCAGGAGCAGAGAGTCGTGCTGGAAGACAACATTGTGTCGTGCGTTAGAATATGATTGCTTAGAAGTGGTGAATGCTCTGCTGCGAGGAGGAGCTGATGTGAATCAAGAAAGCGAGTTTCACCTGACACCGCTTGCCTTTTGCTGCAAGACCCACCGTCCTCAATATATCCCCATGTTGCTTCGCCACGGAGCATATATTCAGGGAAGCAAATGGTTTTCCGACACCCTACTTCACGTGGCCTGCAGCAAGGACGACTTGCAATCAGCTTCAATTCTAGTGCAACACGGGGCAGACGTCAATGCTCGTGATAGCTGTGGTAGAACGCCGATTTTCCATGCCGGCCCTGGCATCATGCGGATGCTCATTGCCAACGGAGCTCAAGACAACATACATGACGAATATGGTTTAACTAGTTTGCACTGCGCGTCTAGGCAGGACGATAGAATACACGCGACTGAGATTCTGCTTTCCAACAATGCTGATATTGAGGCATTGACTATTCAAGAACAAACACCACTCCATCTGGCTGCCTCGGACTCTTATCGCACCGTGATTGGTGAATCGTCGGACATGCTTGAACTTGTTCGACTTCTGTTGACCCATCAGCGATCTCGCCATGGGACCGATGGCGTGAGCTCTCTGTTATTGAAGAAAACAGACAACTTGGACAATGCGTTACATCTTGCAGGTTGTGTTGGAGTGGCTCGTCTTCTTGTGGAACACTGTCGCGGACCTGATGGGATCCTTCTAGCTGCTTGCCACCAAATGATGTTTGCAAGGAATGCTCGAGGCCATACACCACTTGCCACGGCCCGAAAACGCCCCAAAGCCCGAGGTCGCCCCGAATTGCTGCAATACCTGCAATCCTTTACAAGCCTCGCTTTGGCGGCAAGTGCCGAAAATGACCCAGACGGTGATGAAACGGTTGCAGTGAGGCTGAACCCATCACTGGACAATGTTCAACAAGCCATTGCCACAGATTGTCTATGCCTGATTCGCAGCTGTTTCTCGGTGGAAGGATCGCCACAAGTCCCAGATGCTGCCCTGTACATGATGTTGGGCTATCTTTCTACCGCCGATGTCATGAAGCGATGAGGAATCAGGTTGCTTTCAGAATCGTCTCCGAGATTCCAATGATGAGCATCACATATATATATACGCTCGCAAGATTTCTCCCAGATTCGTAGTTGTAAGTCTATAGTAACGACTCTCTCACCCAACATGCCTTGTACTTGTTTCTTGCTAGCGACAAAGGTTTCCACCTGTAAACACTTCTTTGATCTTACATGGGCTTTCGGGCGCCGCTGTTGAAGGCGACCAAGACGAGAATCTGATACTTTCGTGATTCCAGCTGTCCACCGCATCTAGAAGCCATCACCGTCCTTTATCGAAACTGCCAAAAGTGACAAGCGCATCTTTCACATCTCGGAGCTCCACTTTCGTACACACAAAGGCCACGGTTTGATCAAGTAAGAACGAACAGGAGAGGCATTAAAGTTGGTGGCTCAGGACACAGCAGAGGCTCAGAGTATAATCAAGTTTTCACAAACTTCTTGAGAGTTCTCGGAATGAGCGCGGGGGAGTGTCAACTAGACGCACCCGCTTCAAAAAGTTGAGAGAAGACAATGATGTTGGTCGTTGCCCATGCTCCCCGCCGTGCTGCGTCTCGCTTGTCCACGAGTAGTACTCGGGTTTCAAACACAAGTTGGTCTACGAAACAGGAGAAATGATGAATGCCATCTCTCGGGAAACAGGACGAAGTACCCGACAGTAGCCCTGATGTACAGTACGGAAGTACGGAGTCTGTCCATAAAACTGTGGTTGCCTGGTTCCGTTGGCTGAGCTTCTGTGGCCTCTTGAGTGCATACGATACATCGGTCGCCACTGTAGTATAACATACTCAGAGGACGTGCATGTGTCTGCACGTGACCTAAAGAATACCAGAGGCGAGAGCTTGAACTATGTACCCTGCTTGATTCCAAGCATTCGTTGTCTTACGGAGCACAAGGATGAACGGGTTCACTGCATAAGATCCGAATCTGCCATGAGAGTGCCACAGCCCGACAAGGAAGCTATCCATCGAGTCTGCTTCTCGTGCTTGACTTCCAACTATCGAACTCAGCGGTCGACCGAAGACTGGCATTGACCGAAGAAAGCACGAACTATGGAAGCCATCTTGTTGGCATTGTTTTCGATCCAACCTTGCATTGATAAAGTTCAACCTATCTATGCATTGCATTTATTGTTCTATGACCACCGAGGCACCTGCCGCCTAGGCATAACGAAACACTCTAGCGGCGCCATCTTCTTCAACTCCAATCGCGAGGACGAAACCATCGGCAGAGAGCGAAAGCTCACTTCCAAACTCGCCACCGTTATTTTGGCCAACGAGAAGCTGTCCCAATTGTCTCCATGTGTTGCCAATCAGGCGAAAGACCCGGACAAATCCCAAACCATCATCCGAACTGACAGCCAAAATGTCACCGGCAGCGTTGAGAGACACAGCGTCACCAAAGCTGTCAGTATCTTCATCGCCGTTGAGCGTTTGTCCAAGTTGGATCCAAGACCCATTTTGAAGCCTAAAGACTGTGACCTCTCCAAAGTCACCACCGTCGTCATCTCCAACAGCCAGAATGCTGCCACTGTCGGAGAGAGCAACTGACTGACCGAAATCTCCGCTTCCAAACAAGACTTCCACGATTTCGAACTCACCAGAGTCGCCAGAGTCAGGGTTGAAGACATATGTCGTAACGGAACCAACCTCGGTCCCGAATGCGTTCTCTGCTTGAATAGCTCCAACTGCAAGGGTGAGCCCGTCACCAGAAATCGCAACCTGTGACCCAAATGCAAAGTCGGCCTCTCCATCTCCGTTAATTTCCTGAAGGAACCTCACGGTATTGTCGTCGACAACGATATAGATGCCTACGAAATCTTCTTGATCGTGGGTGATAACTACTATCGACCCATCCGCAGAAACGTCAACTTCACCTCCAAACCCTTCTCGGACTTCTCCCCCGAAAATGCGTTCTCCGACAAGATTCCACTCGGTTCCATTGAATCGGAAGATGCTGACATAACCCCCTGTCTCGCAAAAGATGTCGTTATCAGCCCCAACAACGAGAGTGTTACCATCTGCCGAAATATCCATGTCTTCACCAAACTCAGCGTCTTCAATAATGCCATACAGGGTACTTCCAAGTTGCGTCCAAACGTTTCCGATGAGACGGTAGGTAGTAACCGACCCTACCTCCAAACCAGTCGATGGATCATCGTCAAACTCTGCCGATACAGCCAAAGTGCGGCCGTCAGCCGAGAGCGCAACTCTCTCGCCAAAGTCAGAGCCGTCAGCACCCATCACGGTTTGTCCTAAAGGTCTCCAGCTGAGGACTGTTTGGGATTGAACAGTGGGCTGAGGAGTCGGAGCGATCGTTGGCGTACCGGTAGGCGAAGAACTTGGTTGCGAGACGCACTCAAAACCCCCTGCCGTGTTGATACAGACTTCCGTCTCTCTGTCACAGTCGTTCTGACCGTTCGAGCACTCGTCCGCGTCGCCACATCCCTCCATGGCATTGCCCGTGAAACCAGTGTCGCAAACACAAATAAAGGAGCCGGGCAAGTTAAAGCATTGAGCGTTATCACCACATGGGTTGTTCAAGCACTCGTTTTCGTCGTTGCAAGCAGCATTGCGACCAATCTGAAGGAAGCCATCGTTGCAAATGCACACTGCTTCTTGGGTTCCATCTCCGGCGTCCTCCAAGACGCAAATCGACGAGACGGGATCGCAATTGCGCACTTCACATGGGGTGAGTTCGACTTCTTCTGGGATCTCTGTGCAGGTCTTGCCGTCGCCTTCGAAACCTGGAGGACAAGAACACTGGAAGCCGCCCTGAGTGTTGGTGCAGATACCTACATTATCATCGCAATCATCCTCCTGGAGCGTACATTCGTCACGATCTTGACAAGCAATGGGATGGTTGAAGACGGGGTCAAAAGCAATCGCATCGTATCCATTGCGACAACCGCACGAGAAACGGCCTTGATCGGGAGCCATGTCGACACAGAAGCCTCCCTGTTCGTCTGGGAAGCACGGCTGGTCCTCCGCACATTCGTCTCGCATTACGCAGTTAACGCCATCACCATTGTAGCCAAGTGGACATCCTTGGCACACGAAACTGTCGGGGAATTCTGTCGAATCGATGCAACTAACGCCTCGGAAGCAAAACTGGCAGTCGTTGACGATACGCATGTTGTCTTGGGTCATTCTGCGACCACCACGAAGGGCCGAGACCGCGGAAGAGAGCCCCAGAGCCAGAAGGATTGAGAGGATGAAAGAAATCTTCATTTGATTAAGTTTCTTTGTTGTTGTTGATTGTGTGTTGTAGATCAGGTTGCTTTTAGATTTGTGAGAAGAACGGGCAAGTCTCCCTCGTTACGAAAGCTTGCTTGATAGTACCTTGTTCATGCCCACGAGCTCGAGTTGGTTACTTTCTGAACTTCTCGTGCCGACACCAATCAATCTTTGAAGTTGGACCCTGCATGAGCCCAAGCAGTTTCTGTAGGTGCTACAAGTGCTAGGTTCCCTGGTTGCCACTAGCACGCTCCGTTCTCAATACTGGTGCCACATGGTCATGATTGCAGAAAATGTCTTGTCACGCCGATTGAGATTTCGCCTGGTTCTGTACACATGAAGTAAAATCCTTCCGACTGCAAAAATTGCCACGAAAGGGCACTTTGCCTCAATTGTGTTTTGGAGCGGCTATGTGTTTCGAGTAGTAATCCGAAACAGAGTCGCCCAAAAGGTCTTCAATAATTGACTACATCGCCAGCGAGAGCCTACCCGTAGTAAGATGCATGCCACTGGCTAGTACTAGTTTGCCCACAAGTTGCAGGTAATTGGGTCTACGAAAGCAGCCTCACAGGTCATTTGCGTGAACGAGAACACAGCCCTCGACAGAGAGGCAGACTAAAATGTGTAGCTCAAGTCGAGCGCTGTTTCGCGCGTCATACGAGCCAAAATGTCAATCGAATCTTGATCTAAGCTGCTGCTTTGCGTTAAAACCCAAACAAAGACTTGTGGAACAACAACTTTGGTGTTATGTTTCGCTGTAGTGATGTTTCCAGCGACGACGAGGAGTACGATGATGGCGCCGCCGTCGACCTACATTCAACGCAATTCAGTCCTACACGTGGTCTGCGCCATTATCATCAGCAGAGCAAGATTCGTGGATGTTTAGAGGGCCCTGACCCTGGTCCACTTCGTGGTGGCGATTGGATAGTCACTTCCAGTGGCATAGGTCTTTGTCCTTTTGTTTTCAGCAAGACTCCATTTGGTACGGTCTCACAACATCCACACGTTTTGGAATGAGAGATACGGTCTATGCTTTTACTGGCCACGTCTTTGACGGGGCAGTCAGGGAGATTGAGCAAATTGGCAAAGTCATCTCGTTGTCCACAGAAACCAACTCAATGCTATTTATCATTGATGCCGATTGGGTACAGCAGCTCGTCAGCGACAAGATTATGGATCCTAAGTCAGGACTTTTGCGTCCGTTGATTCTCCCGAAAGACGAAGCGCCCCCTGCAAAGATCTCTCGCTTATTTGTGTTCGGCGCACAGCGTCGAGGTGATGTGGGCAGAGTAACAACAATCATGTTGTCCCCAGAATACGTTGGAGACCCTCATGCCGGTTACATTCGTATTTCTGGTTTTGATGCTACCGTTGAGCTGTCGGATAACGGCGATTGCGGATGCATCTATTTTGACGAACGTGGTGTCGGCGTAGCGGTGCATATCCTTTCGCGACATTACTACGACGAGGGAAGGTATGAATCCTTCGATGTACCCTCAGACAGTTCACTGATTCCCGCGGTGTGGGCCATTTCCCCTCCAAGGTTCAAATTGGCAGTCGTACCCTTGACGCAAATCGAGCAAACGGCAAGGAACTATATTGATTACCGCGGTGTGGCTCATTTCAAGGTCAAGATTGGAAGTCGTACCCATGACGCACTTCGAGCAAGTGGCAGGAACTTTGTTGATCGGCGTTAAGATTGTTGTGTGAGAATTTGATGGGGTGATGAGCTATTAGCTAGACTAAATGTTGGAATGAGACCGTATCTTCTATAGGTCTTTGCTGCTTCTGTGCCTGTTGTACCCAACGTAGTACGATCGCCAATGGTATTGTCACGTGACGAGTCGTCCTCCGTTTACCACCTCTCGCAAAAACTCAGTACTCTCTTTGGTTGATTCTGCATTACCAACGAGCCTTGATGGAAGATACCCACAAAGGAAGTGTGTTTCGATCGGTATAGGATAGCTACCTCTCCGCGGCATTTTCTGGGACATTGGTGCCTGGACACTTGGTGCGGGAACGACTGCTACTGGGATACAGCGCACAAACAAGTAGTGGACACCGCGTTGTTCCGTATTTTCAAATCCTGCTGCGGAACCTGAAAGCAAAGCAGCTGAATAGACCTTGTGAGGGAGTCGGGCGACGAGAGTGAAGTACATGGTGAGATTTCCCAAGAGGCAACGAGATCTGTAACTCAGCCTGTAGGGTTAAATTGCACGAGTGAGTCTCGTAGGCGTCTAAGCCTTATTGCTGCTTTACACCCTCGATCATAGATATTGCGCTTGGCGGTGACAAGGCGCAACACAAAGCGACTTTCATAACCTATTGCTGCCTTTTTCATCCTCCAAGAAATTCTCGCCCTGAGACGTGCATAAGGACTGTAATCTATGCAAGTTCCAGCCAGCAATACCTTTTGTGGCGTACACAATGATGTTGTGTGAAACTGCTAATCTAGACGGCAGTCGGCATCGCAATTTGGCAAATTGCTGTGACCAAAATATCAATCAATCTAAATGACTCGGACACTAGTAGAGACATTCTGTAGGCAATAGTAAATCCGAAATGAGCAATTCTTTGAAGATACAAAACCAGAACTTGGTGCTATGACCCAATTCAAGGGCAAGAATGGAAGTAGTACGACGTACCCTTGACGCAAATTCAGCATAAGTGGCAGAAACGACAACATAGCCCCGTCTACACAGCGCCATTTGATTGGGCCAAGCTTTTGGTTGCGAGAGGGCTTGCCAGCGAGTCCTGAACGTGACCGACCTATTTTAGACTCTCTACGAGGAGTCGTCAACAACTTATGTCTCCAGTCACTTGCAAAGAACTGCTAAAGTGTCTATATTCTAAATGACAAATGATTCGGTCAGCTGGACATTCTATACATATCTGTTTGATAAATATCAAAACATAAACACTTAGAACTTACTTGGAAGACGCAGTTGCCGGCATGCTTTGGGTCACATTTTGATTGAGATTCCAACAAGCAGAACTTATACTTTAGACCCGACCGCCTTTTCTGTTTGAGATTCTAATGATGCCCTTGTTGATGTGGCAAGACATTCTGCCGACTTGAAAGAACAATAAATAGAATAATAATCAGATTTAGTTTTTATAGCTGAGCTACGACTAAATGTACAAGAGAGGACATATTGTGTTCAGCTCTGATGGCATTGCCCGCGATGCCTCAAAGGTCATCTTTTTCTTTTGCACCATAATAACCTGCGTTGCTCCGTTTCAAATTCAGCGCTCCTGTTCAGTCTACCATCAGCTCACATTATGATGCACTCTTCTGCTCCCACAACACCCACACCTACCGGAAACGGTATCAATTCTTCCGACTCGAAGTGTTCTTCTGCTTCAGATCAGTCTTCTAGGAAGAGATTAGCCCGCTCTGAAAGGTCAAGGTCTCTATCTACGGACACCACCGCGTTAACTGAAGATAGTACTATCAACACGATGATAGCTCCTGGGCCAAATATGATTCAGGGTGATGATGACTACTACGAGATCAGAGGCGACGAATCCAGCGTTGTTTCTGAATTGTCTGGAATGATGAGGGGCGTCTCGGCTTTTGATCTCCTTTCGGAAACACCAACCTCCCAGCAACCAATAAGCTCCTCCGTTGCTCCATCTAGCAAATCCCATGATGCTACAGAGTCAATGTCTCGTAGTACTACGGTACCCAAATTTGCGTTAATATCTTTTTCAACCGTCTCCATTCGCCATTACGAACGCATCATGACAGAAAATCCCGCCACCAATGATGGAGTTTCGATTGGTCTTGGATGGAGCTATACCCAACAAGACGATGAACTGTTGGATCACTATCAAGAAAGACGGGATCCCCTTCGTTCAAGCAGCTTCCTTATTGGTCGGGTGGAGAGAGAAGAATTGTTGTTGGACCTGGGATATACGCGCCCTCAACTGGCTGCCACCTTGCGTCAAATTAAGAAACTTCGCAATCAGCGACGGCAAACAGTGGTCAACATGAAGGCGGAAAAGTTTGAAGAAGCCTTTCAAGGTGCCGGGAAAAAGGTGAAGCGTCTTTTCGGATTGGAAAAGAGCTGGTACTCGAGCTACAAGTCCTGCTAGAACGAGTACGAGTAGTACTCTCCTGTAGTTCCAATTACCACCAGGTATAGTACACATAGCGCCGCATGAAACTGCGAACTCGGGCATAAGGTTTACGAGCATGCTGCGACGAGACAACTGCAAAGCTCCCGACGAGCTGTCATAAATCTTTCATTAGATACGTACATGTATCTTCACTGAACAATAGTTGTAACAACGTATTCGGGGATGATATATTTGTTCGTGTATGCCTCTCTACTTACTCGCAACCGCAGTGCAAATCCCTGTCTACGCGTATTGGCGTATACTGGTTTTCACACTCTAGAGAGCATGGTAAAGGCTCCAAAGTGTTTCAAGAATCTCACCCCACTGGTTGTTTAGGTTACATCTGATTGTCGTCGAGACCACCACACCACACTCTTGGTTGCACCCCGGTTTACCTCCCCGGTTTACCTGGTGCGGTCGAAAAAGCAGAGATGTTAAGAAGATTGACGACGGAAGGAAAGATCTTCTGCTTATTTTAATGCTGATTTTAATGGTGAGACTACCAAAAGTCCACGTCCATTCGCACAATAGGCACGGCCTTAATGGCGTTTTCAAAATGACGTCCGCATTTGAAGGCGGCACCAGGGTTGTTGAAAAACTCCTCTACAAATGTAGTCAAAACGCCATCGTAGTATTCCTTCACCTGATTGATGTTATCCGAGTCGTTGTCACAAAACCGACAGTAATGTTTGTAGATGAAGCCGCTGCCGTAGGTCGGAGCCTGGGTCCTCATGTCGCCCTCCACGTGGACGTTGGCCGGAGAAAACCCAAAGGCGTACACCATTTGGTCTGCAACTGCCTGCTCGAAATCGCCTTGGAAGTTGTCGTGGAAGTTGGTAGAACTGCGACAAAGGCCCATGTCCTCGTATCCCATGCCATCTTTAAATTCGAGGCTATACCAGAACCTAATCTGTACGCTGGAAACGTCCGGGAAGATACTCGCATTCGCAGCGGCACCTGAAAGAAGGAAGAGGATCATGGAAAGGAGAAAAACAGGCATAGTCATGTTGATGGGGAAGGATGGTTTGGTAAGCGGGAACTGATGATCACGAAGACGATTCGATTTTGTGAGAGGTGGATATCCTTTTTTTTCTTCCGTCGCACGTCTAGACTACCTGGTATGCATGTAGTAGTCCGTTGCGAGAGAATTAGCGTGACCAACCATACAAAAATAGCCTACGGTGCGTTTTCGCAGTATACGTACAGTAGAATAGTAGTCATGAGTCGTGATAGTGGGACTATTCGTTGGATACAGTGACTAGGCTAATAGATGTGCCTCAGCAAGAATCTAGCACGAGCTGAAGTGGTGGCGTTTCAATGAATAAACTGATGGACAGCAGAAGACATCACACGCGACACGACCACGATACACGCAACATCGTGAGGTCTCCTACAGAAAGTGCCCTTTGTCGGTAGTCGTGGTTGAGAACTTTGATCGTAACTTCCTTTTCATTACGACAATACCTACTTAAAGACCCGTGGTCTGCGCTGATCACAAGGTATACCATACGCGACACGACCTGGATAGTAACGCGACATATAGGCCTGATGGTAGAAATTATCGCCCGATTCCGCCGTCGATTGATTCTCCACAAGTTTCGGGTTTGATAGAGAGTCCGATGTACTACCGGTATGCTCACAGCCTCCACCTTAGATGTGTGTCTACGCTTGAGCTCCAGAGAGAGTAAGACGTGTTCTTTCACGGCTGAGCCTTTTCTCTTTTGTCGTATAGTTGGTCGAGGAGTGCCTTGGTTTGTCTGCCGATCACTGCAGAAACAGACATACTCTACGAATCCAAAGCTCATGATCGTCACGCAGGAGGGCTCGATCCGGTGATAAGATTTCTTCTTCAGATAACAAGAAAGGAAATAATTGGAGAAAGCGAAAGATATCGTCGTTGTAAATCTTAAAGCAGGGTGCTGTGATTGTTGAGATTTTGTCTACTACTCGCACTGCTAGGCGTTGTTGTAGATCGTTTCTCTAAGGAATTTAGTTTGCATGCGGCTATACTCATGGCTAGGTTGTCGCCACGGGTATACATATGTATTCAAGTACCGGTCTCATGACGCGACGTCTAACTCGACCATTGGCACAGCATCAGCAAGATCGTTCTCGTTGTCTAATCAAAGATAGCACTCTCCCTGAGAAGCTCGATCTCGATACTGGCTCTGG
>JAVCKV010365395.1:2030-13287 GCA_032274145.1 Herpochondria borealis
TGAGAATTTACAAGAAGACGCTAGTATAGATTTTAATGGCATTCAATTAACAATAACTTATATTGGTGGTGAAGGAGACAATAGCGTTGTCCTCACCGCTCAGCCTGCTGCGATTCCAGACAATGACATGGATGGTTATAATGAATTGGTAGATTGCGACGACGACGATCCTGCGGTAAACCCAGGTGCAACCGAAATTCCAAACAACGGTATTGATGATGATTGTATGAATGGCGATTCTATAATAATTGCTGCTTCAGATTTGAAAATTGCCAATATCAAATTCTATCCTAATCCTACAAATGATTTTCTCCAGGTGGATTTTCCAGATTTTCTTGATGCAACTGTTTCCGTTTTCGATATTAATGGGAAGTTATTGTTGGAAAAAAATGCTAGACAATCAACCTTATTGGATTTAAATGCCTTTGAGGATGGAGTGTATCTATTGAGGATTAAGACTGATGATCGTGCATATGAGGCTAGGTTTGTCAAAGGGAGTTGATTTTACTCCTCTCCCCCACCAAACAATCCATAGATTCCTAATGTCCAAGTATTGGGATTCGCTCGAATAGACCAAGTTGGAGCGGATTTTAGAAAATTCTCCGCATCGTCTTTTACTTTCTGTGTTAGTTCAATTCCACCAAAAGCGGCGGTAAAACCAAAGTGTGAATTGACTGCATAACGCAATTGAGGGACTACACTTAGCGCCCAGTATTGTTGCTTGGTTATCTCTTTCTCTGTTTCAGGATTTTCAGGAGTAAATTTCAATCCATCTTGAGAGACAGACCAGCTACTTAATTCATCAACTCTAGTTAATGCTAGGGATTCCGTTTCTTCAATAGTAACGGAGACCCAACGCCAATTCGCAACCCCTGTCAGGTTGATGCTAAAGCGATCATTGAGCTTCCAATGTCTGGCCACTTCTATTTTCGGAGAATAACTATAGATCGTACTTTGCACCTTGGAGGGTGTCGTAAAAGCTATGTATTCACTAGCTGCGCTTATTTCAATTTCATCCACAAATCGGCGGGTGATGACTTGACGAAAGCCCATTGCGACTCCAACTGACCATTTTTCGTTTAGGAAATAATGTAATCTTGGATTAAAAGTGAGGTTGGAAGCATATTGTTGGAAAGCATAGTCAATTTCCGGTATTAGTTCTCCACTGGTCGTTCTTTCGGGAACGGTTCGATCGGATTTGTCTCTGTTATTGAAGAAACTAACATCTCCGTTTAGTAGAAACTGTCCGGCGTTTTGTGCTTGCAGGCTTAGGCTGGAAAGTGTAATTAGAAAAAGGATTGAAGTGGTTTTGAGATAGATGTTTTTCATGTAGCGGAAGGTGTAATTGAAAGGGCTTTTGTTTGTGCTTAAGGTAGATTTCTCAACTCGTGCCTCGCTCGAAATTGTAGTTATATTGTTTGCTGTATTCCTCGATTCGCTGCGCTTAGTCGGGATGACAGGAAATATGTTTCACTTTTTTGATTTGCGCCTCTCTTGCCCCTTCTTAATAGTGAAGGGATGAATAATCAATTTACTCCGCAATTCAGAGTCCTTCAAGGTCTAGGCTAAACAGGTATTCTCCTTCTAAATTTTACAACAATCTCGACTTTAAAACAATTCGTTCAGGTCTTTAGCGAATTGTTTTAAAGTCGATTTGCTTTTGAGCTAGATTCAATTACCCTTTCTGTTTCTCCTTCATCTCAATCATTTTCTCCAGAACCTCGTCCAATTGATCTGCTCCAATTCGCTTAGAAATAATTTCCTTCTTATCATCTAGAATGAAAATCTGAGGGGTAGATCGGATATCGTAAATCTGCTTGTATCTTGATTGCAAGTACGGGTCGACAACATTAATCCAACGATCCATTCCTTCTTTTTCATCAACGTATTTCCAGCATTCTGGTACTTTGTCCGTTACTTTAGAACAAACGGCGAAGACCTCAACGCCTCTAGGCTTGAATTTTTCGTAAACCTCTAACATTTTAGGCATTGACTTTTTACAATGACCACAATCTGGCGCCCAGAAAAAGAGAACGGTGAAATCCGATTTTACATCGTGTAGATTGATGGGCGTTTTATCTCTCTTTTCTACTTTGATATCAGGCGCTGTTTTACCTATTAAGATAGCTCTTAGGGTATTGGCATTTTTAACAATCTTTGCCAGCTGCTCTTCCTCTGTCCAAGGTGCAAGACCTTTGCTATAGTAAGTATCCACCAAGTGAACATAAACAGCGTCCATCCCTACGATCTTAGACTTTGCGAACTTGTTTAAGAAATGTACCAGGTAGAATTTAAAGGTTTCTTCCGCTGGCTGCACTTTTAATAATACAACATCAATCGCTTTGATTAGAGAGTCAGGATGCTGTACAGTGAGTTTATTGACGTATTGCTCAATTCTTTGAAGGAAGAAGGGTGCATGTACCAGTCGCGGATCTGTCATGTCGAATTGGTCAAAATAATGATCTCTAACGTATCTCCATCTTGCAATCTGAATTTCCTCATCTGTACCTTTGAACTCCGGAAGTTCTGGGTCTACCCTATTGGAAATGAAAGCGGCGGTCAATGTTTTCGGGTATTTGGTAAGTATATTGTTATGGTAAGTTTCTACCTCCTCATTCATTTTGTTCAATTTATCGTCTACCGCTCCTTTCTCAGATTCATCAGCGGCTTCTTTTTCCGCCAATAATTTTTCTTTTTTAGCAATCAAGTTACTTAGAAAAGCCATGTAGTCGTAAAAGAGTTTATTGTCTATTGATTCCTCTACCTTAATAGTACCATTAAGATCGATATTATCTGCTTTCACTTTGAAGTGTTGCTCTCCTTTGCTAATGAAAATTTGAATGAATTGGTTATTTGGGGGAAGTACCAATAAATAGATCCCACCATCCAGCTCTTCCGTCCCTTCAAAAACAAAGCTACCAGCTTGGTTAATAGCGACAGTATCCTTGATGTATGGCTTATCACCATAGTAGTAAGCCAGATAAACTTCTTTTTCCACAAAGTTGGCGACTTCAAGCTCTATTTTGTAGCCATCCTGGGCAATCCCATTTTGAGAAGCGAATAATAAAAGGAAAGCGAAAAGTGTATAGATTCGATTGATGTGCATAGGTATATTCTAATTATTTTATAAGACGTTAGACCATTTGGTATTATAACAACTACAAAGATGAATCCTTTCTTGTATTACGCAAATTCTTGTTCTTAATTTAATAAAAAATTAACGACGATTGTTGTAAATACGATGCTTTTTTGACCAAAATCATTGTTTGTTACTTATGCGCTATTCCCCTTTTCTGACTTTTACCTTCAGATTTGTTTAAGCTATCTCCCCTTTCCTTTACATATTTGTACTTTTTCAATGTGTATTTTGTCTAATATTGGGCTAATACTTAACTTTGAGCAGTACTAAATTTGGCAAACAAAGAGCATTGCAATATATTTGCAAATCTTAATATAAGATGTTTTATGCTAATAGAACTCTTCATTCGATCTAACAAGATTCCCCCAAATAACAAACAAATATTTTTCCGGTCTCAACAATTGTAATACAATTGTTGAAATACATTATAATAATTGTGTTATACTATGTGTCATACCCATTTTCTAATTTTAAAACACCTTCCCTTTATGCGAGTATTGTCCGCCTTACTTTTCGCACTTTGCTGTTTCATTCCCTTTTCCAACGCTCAACAGCGAGACTGTGGCACCATGGAATATTTGGAACAACAAATAGAAACCGATCCTAAGAGAGCTGCCAAAATGGAGCAAATAGAAAACGCCACGAAGGCTATTCTAAGTGATCCAAATCGAGTGATCGATGGAATCATTACGATTCCTGTTGTTTTCCATATTGTTTGGAACACCGCTGCTGAAAATCTAAGTGAATCTCAAATTAATTCTCAGTTGCAAATCCTTACCGATGATTTCCGAAGATTCAATTCGGATGCAGATGGTACTTGGCCACAAGCCGCCGATTCAGAAATTGAATTCTGCCTGGCTACTTCTGACCCTGATGGAAATGCTCATAGTGGAATTACAAGAACCAACACCTCGCAAACTTCTTTTGGTGGAAACGATAACGTAAAATTCAATAGCACTGGTGGTCATGATGCATGGCCTGCTGCTGATTATATGAACTTCTGGGTCTGTGATCTTTCTGGAGGATTATTGGGTTATGCCCAATTCCCTGGCGGTCCTGCAAATACCGATGGTATTGTTTGTGACTACCAATATGTTGGTGACGAAGGAACTGCTACTGCTCCATATAATCTTGGTAGAACTGCGACTCATGAAGTAGGTCACTGGCTCAACCTGAGACACATTTGGGGAGATGGTGGTTGCGGTGTAGATGATCAGGTTAATGACACCCCCCTTTCCGACGCTTCAAACGGTGGTTGTCCAACTACACACGAATCTTGTGGTAGTGTAGATATGGTTCAAAACTATATGGATTATACCTTTGATGCCTGTATGAATCTTTATACGCTAGGGCAAAAAAATAGAATGCGCGCACTATTCGATCCAGGAGGATTCAGAGCAAGTCTTTTAGAATCTACCGCTTGTGGACCAGTTACGCCTCCAACTTGTGATGACGGTTTGCAAAATGGACAGGAGACAGGTGTTGATTGTGGTGGCCCAGATTGTCCGGAATGCCCACCTTGTACTGGAACAGATATAACAATGACTATTCTTTTGGATGACTATCCGGAAGAAACAACCTGGACTTTGGTTGACGCTAATGGCGCAACGGTTGCTTCGGGTGGCCCTTACGGTAGCCAACCTGATGGATCAACAGTAGAAGAAGTTTTCTGCTTAGAAGATGGATGTTATGATTATACTATTTTTGATTCAGCCAATGATGGCCTTTGCTGTGGTTTTGGAGAAGGGAATTATCAATTGGCCGATCCTGACGGCAATATCTTAGCTTCTGGTGCTGAATTCGATTCCGAAGAAACCACTAACTTTTGTATTAGCGGTGTTATAACTGGATGTACAAATCAAAATGCACATAATTATAATCCAGATGCTGTGGAGGACGATGGAAGCTGTGAAACTTGTGACGATGGTATTTTGAATGGAGATGAAACTGAGATTGATTGTGGCGGTGAGCTTTGTGACCCTTGTCCAATTTTCGGTTGTACAGATCCAGGCGCACACAACTACGATCAGCAAGCAACGGATGATGATGGAAGCTGTGAAACTTGTAATGATTTTATTTTGAACGGTGACGAAACGGAAACTGATTGTGGAGGAAGTCTTTGTGAGCCTTGCCCGATTCCTGGTTGTTTAGATCAAAATGCACACAATTATAACCCCGATGCTACTATTGATGATGGCTCTTGTGAGACTTGCTCTGATGGATTGATGAATGGTGATGAGACGGAGATAGATTGTGGTGGTGAGCTTTGTGAACCTTGTGCAATACCAGGATGTACTGATCAAGCGGCTCATAATTATGATGAGAATGCGACGGTAGATGATGGTTCTTGTGAAACTTGTTCGGATGGAGAAATGAATGGTGATGAAACAGAGATCGATTGCGGTGGAAGTCTTTGTGCTCCTTGTGGTGAACCGATTGTTGAAGGTTGTACCAATGAAGAGGCCCATAACTACAACCCAGCTGCGAATCAGGATGACGGAACTTGTATGACTTGTTCGGATGGAGAAATGAATGGCGATGAAACCGGGATTGATTGCGGAGGTAGCCTATGTGGCGAATGTCAAACTTCTGGATGTACCGATCAGAATGCACATAATTACGATCCTAACGCTACAATAGATGATGGAAGTTGTATGACTTGTTCTGACGGAGAAATGAACGGTGATGAAACTGGAGTTGATTGTGGAGGAAGCCTTTGTGGTGAATGTCCGATTCCTGGCTGCTTAGATCAGAATGCACACAACTATGATCAGAACGCAACAGTAGACGACGGTTCTTGTGAAACCTGTACTGATGGTGTTCAGAATGGTGACGAAACTGATGTAGATTGTGGTGGCAGTCTTTGTGCTCCTTGTGGTGGTTCCTGTGCTGGAACGGTTGCGAATCTCACCATTGAATTGGATAGATATCCAGAAGAAACAACTTGGGCTTTAGGTTCTACTAATGGAAATATAATTGCGGAAGGTGGACCATATGGAAACCTCGCAGATTACGCGACAGTGGTTGAGGAATTCTGTTTACCAGCAGGTTGTTACAAATTCGTAATTTTTGATAGTTATGAAGATGGCATTTGTTGTGATTATGGAGAAGGTTCTTACCTTTTGACTGGTAACAATAGTACCACATTAGCATCAGGTGGTGAATTTGGAGACTTAGAAGCTACCGTTTTCTGTGTAGGTGGTTCAGAAGCAATTGAAGGATGCATGGAAGAAAGCGCTCACAACTATGACCCTGAAGCTGATTTAGATGATGGAAGTTGTGAAACCTGCTATGACAATGAACAGAATGGAGATGAAACTGGTGTTGATTGCGGGGGTGAACTTTGTGCTCCTTGTAACATTGATGACTGTTTGTATGAGAACATCAACTTTAGTCAATTTGAAACCGGTTGGGATATTTGGAATGATGGAGGATCAGATTGTCGACGCTCTTCTGGTGATGCGAACTATGCTTTTAGTGCTCCATATTGTATACGATTGAGAGACAATAGCTCTTCGGCTCATATGACAACTGATAACCTAGGCCTCAGCTTCTATGATGAATTGACCGTAGACTTCACTTTCATTACCTCAAGTATGGAATACAGAGAAGACTTCTGGTTGCAGATTTCTACGGACGGAGGAAGCAGTTATACAACCGTTGCAGAATGGGCAAGTGGATTTGAATTCGAAAATGGTCTTCGGTATTTTGAGTCTGTTACCATTGAAGGACCTTTCAGTAACGCTACTCGTTTGCGCTTCCGCTGTGATGCTTCCTCAAATGGAGACCGAGTATATCTTGATGATGTACTGGTAACTGGTTGTAACAATGGAGAAGGAAATACTCGAATCATTACAGAAGATGCCGTTACTGCTGAGGAAGAAAACAATACCTTCATTAGCATCGATAACATCTATCCTAACCCAGCAAGTAACGTAATGAATGTTAAATTCATCTCTACTGCGGAGAAAGAAGCAAGCGTTCAGTTATATGACTTAACAGGTAAATTGATGCATTCGACAACAATGAACATGGTCTCTGGCAAGCAGACGAAAAGTTTCGATCTTAGCCAGTTTGGAAATGGTATTTACTTCATGCATCTGACGACGGATACTCAGCGTATCGTTAAAAAGTTTGTTGTAACGAAGTAGTTATAATTGTTGTAACATAAACATTACAAAAGAACCCCAGCTGAGTTTTCAGTTGGGGTTTTCTTTTTGATTAAAAAAGAAAGATAAGTCACGATGAAAATTAGATGAAGATCGTGAAAAAGTTTAGCTTTGTCTTTAACATTTTTTTGACGAACCTGTCCGCCCAAGGGCGTGATTCTATATTTTATAGTTCCTCAAGAAGATTCAACAATGAAGCACCGTAATGGAATACGTAAACATACAACTCCCTGTACTGGTCGAAAATAAAGAGGTAGATGGCAAGCTGTACTACTTCCTTAGGCCTCTTTTCTTTGAAGAACCTTTGGTCAGCCGTATGCGCTATGAAGTAGCCGTTCAGCGAATGAAGTCGGAGATAGGACAACTATTTAAGGACTATGTTTTGACAAGAGCTACTTCAGATGGCTTGTTGTGGCATCTGTTTAATCCCGATATACAATTTGAAGTAATACCATTGTCCTTTCGCTCAGGCAAAGGCTTTGTAAGTGGACATTTTGCAGTTGGACGCTTTGTGGTTAAGAATCTAGCCATCAATTATTTTCCTCATTTCGATAATTTCATGTGTATTTCCGAAAGGCCTGCTACGGAAAAGAACATAGACGAAGAAGAAATTACCGGTATTTTAGAAAAGCTATTGCGTAGGAGTCGAAAGCGACATGGAGATGATTTTAATATAGAAAACTATTACAGTGATAAAGCTACTTTTATCACAACAATACAAATGGATCAGGCCATTGAACAAGGTCAGTTTCGTTTTTTAAAGCCACTACAGGAGTCCTTCTTTTCTCATACGCATGAAAGTCAAATTTTCAAAGGAGCAGTAGAGATCACCAAAATTGGACAGGAACTTAACAATAAGTTTCCAGGGAATCTACAGCGAGCACATTTAAGAGATGAATTGGTAGATCGTGTTTCTCAATTGACATACCAGCAAGAAAACGCTCCCTTTGTTATGGTGGGGCCTAAAGGCGTTGGAAAGCAAAGTATTTTGGAAGAAGCCGTCTTTCGTTATTTAGAAGCTTTTCAAAAAGAGCACAATAATAAACCCTCAAGAAAGCTCTGGCAAATTGATCCCAACAGAGTTATTTCAGGAATGAGTTATGTGGGTTGGTGGCAGAAGAGAATGGAGGCTGTTCTAGATTTCATCATTAAAAGAAACAGTTATGCAAATCTAAATTTACCACCCGATGTTCTTGTAATTGACAATTCAGTCGCTTTGCTTCGCATTGGTGAATCCGGGCAAAACAGCATGACTCTTAGTGATCTATTAAAACCTTATATTGAAAACAGATCGTTGCAATTGATCCTACTCGCCACCCCCGCGGAGTGGAAAGTTGTACAGGAAAAAGACCGACGTTTTAGCGATTTATTCCAGGTCATTCGAATCCAGGAACCAGATTACGAAACGGCTGTAAAAATAGTGTTAGAAAATAGACGGATACTAGAGAAAAAGCAAGGTTGTGAATTTACTATAAATTCGATTCGTCAAATTTTTACGCTACAAAGAACCTATTTGCAGCAACAGGCTTTACCCGGTTCTGTCCTCCGATTGATGAATCAATTGAGCACCAAGTATCGCTTTCAAACCATTGATAGTCCGCAGGTTAAAGCGGAATTTGAGGAGCAATCACGGCTGAATGAGTACATCTTTGATAGTTCCATCAAGCTAACTAGAGAAGAAATCAGTGAAGTAATTGATGCAAAATTGATTGGACAGCCAAATGCAGTTAGTGCTTTGACTGTTGTGGTTTCTATCATAAAAGCAAAACTAAATCGACCGGGCAAACCACTGGGGTCATTTATGTTTATTGGCCCAACTGGAGTTGGAAAAACCCAAGCAGCAAAGGTGCTTTCAGAGTACCTAATGGGTCATGAAGCCGAATTGACTCGTTTTGATATGAACGAATTCAATACACCGGATTCTGCGGATCGTCTTATCGGAGATTATTTCAATCCTGACGGATTGCTAACAGAGAAATTACGTTATCAGCCTTTTAACATTCTACTCTTGGATGAGATCGAAAAGGCGCATCCGATGGTTCATGATTTATTCCTGCAATTATTAGATGAAGGTCGTTTGACCGATAAGTTGGGTAGAACAGTTGACTGTTCCAATGTCATTATTATTATGACTTCTAATATTGGTGCTAAAGAAGTTGCCAGCCGTTTGGGATATGAAACCGCAGGAAGAAACGATGCGGACGTTTATCGGAAAGCAATGGAAAATCGCTTTCGTCCTGAGTTTATCAATCGAATTGATAGAATTGTAATTTTCGACCCTTTGCAATTTCCGGATATTTTACGTATTGCTCGATTGCAAATCAAAGAACTGTTGCAACGTGATGGTTTTGTTAGAAGAACTACGATTTTAAATATTTCACCCGAAGCCTTGGAATGGGTGGCGAAAAGAGGCTTTGATGAAAAGATGGGCGGACGTGCTTTAAAGCGTCAAATTGAAAGGGATCTAACTTCGCTTTCTGCGGAACAGTTGATTTCTTCCTATTCCAATTTGCCCGTTATTTTTGAAATCCTTTGGGAAAATGATGGACTACGTCCTTATATCACGCCTTTGGATTTCATTCTCCCTAACAATGATTTAAGTTTTCCTGTTTTCCCCGAAGACGGAAAAGGAAGGAAGTTTTATTATAAGTTGATTTCGGTTCTTGACGGAGTAGAGAAAAGGGTTCGATATAAAGAAGATCGAAAAGACACTGCTTTTATCAAAACCGGAGAGAACTTGAATTGGATGCCTTTCCATTTCAAAGATTTGCTAAGTCAATTGAAAGAGAATATAACAGAGCTTTCCCTGGCTTATGGCAGCTCTTTTATTCGAGAAAAGGTATTGACTCCTATTCGCTTAAAATCAAACTTCGTTTTACAAACAGCTGAAGATGGCACAAATACCGTTGCTGCTTCACAACAATCTAATTACAATTTCTTCCAAGAAGATGCACTTGACTCATTGAAAGAAGGTTATCAGTACAAAAGCAGTCGTTTCGCAACTGAGGATTCCGAGTTTTTAAACTACTACTTGTCCGTTCGGTTCATGAAGTTGTTTACACAAAGTTTTTTGAAGAATTCCGTAGATGACATATCGCTGAAGTTTGTTCCATTAACTGATTTAGACCATGAGCAAGAACAGGAAGATTTGATTTTGATGTATCTGCGTTTATTTGAGGATTTGGATATACCATTTACTAGAAAGGAAGATGTCATTGAAGTAAAGTGGTACAATATAGCGGCATTTTTATCGGGAGAGCTGGGGGTTCATTTATTTCACCGAAGTCATAAGAACCCAATTTTGATTCGTTTGGATATGATTAAAAAGGGAAAGGTCATAAAGGCGGGGAATCAGAATAAGATTATTAGAGTTTATGAGCGTGGCGGGATTATTTATGATTTGCGGACTAATTTGACGAATGTGTATGGGATTACGGCTGCGGAGTTGAAGGTGTTGGTTTATGGGGGGATTGAGCGGTTGCCGAAGTTGTAAACTTGGAAGGCTTCACTCCTGTTTTGTGGTTATGAGATTGATTTTTGTTAAATTACTATTTTTTTAATTGTTCTAAGTTGTTTTGTTTATGGCATATTAATTGAGGCTTGTCAAGAAATCTTCACGACAACGAGAAAAGCAGATTTTATGGACGTTTTAGCAAATAGCATTGGACTACTTGCTGGATTTCTTGCCTTTAGCTATGTTAGAAGAAAGATTTAATAACTTAACAAGATTATTGTTTTAGAATACAGCATAAATTCTATATTTTAGCAGTAATATAAACACACAATTATGGAACCTAAAAAAAATCCTAAAGCAGATCTCAAGCAGTGGAGTGGAGTATACTTCCTTGCTGGACTTGCTTTCATGTTATTTTTATCGTGGCAAGCTGTGGAATGGAAGTCTTACGACCGTGACCTTTCTAGAGATATGCTTAACGTAGGTGATGACCTT
>JAVCKV010365505.1:0-13284 GCA_032274145.1 Herpochondria borealis
TTTTTTTAGTTCCTCGGAGGCATTATTTTGAATGTAGTAGGCGACAATGTCGTGCACCCCTATGCCTCCTAATCCGGCAACTCCGCAGCGGCCGATTTCTTCATAAATTACAGCCGCGGCGATCATATCGCCACCGGTACCGCCATAGACTTCAGATAATATCGGGCTCATCGCGCCTAGTTCGCCCAATTGGTTCCATACCCCGCGGTCAGCGTGACCTTGTTCTTCCCAGGCATCAAGGTTAGGCACAGCTTCAGTACTCAGAAACCGTTTCAACTCATCACGAAGCAATTCATGTTCGGGCTGGTAGATTGTGCGTTTCGTCAAGGTCATTTTGTCTTTCTTTTATGTGTTCAACTTCTGTACGCTGGCAACTGTTTGGTTGTGCGAGTGCGATAGCGGAACCTCCCGGGTCGCCTGTTCACAATAACAAAATGGTGTAGCGTTGTAAGCTCGAATAAATGTCCACAGGAATTAGTAATGACCACGTTGTCTGATCGAATAAAAAACAAGCAGTTTGCCATTACCGCCGAAATAGTGCCCCCGGTCGCAGCATCCGGAGAGTTACTTTTAGCGGAGGCTGAACATCTGCGTGGTCTTGTCGATGCGATCAATGTGACTGATGGCGCAGGTGCAAATACCGCTATGAGCAGTTTTGCAGCCTCTGCCATTCTGGCAGGTGCTGGCTTTGAGCCCGTTCTACAGGTTACTTGCCGTGATAGAAACCGCATTGCCTTGACGGCTGACCTACTCGGTGCAGCTGCGCAAGGGAGTTATAATTTACTGGTGCTAATGGGTGATGCATTGGCATCACTGCTCTTCGTTTTCGACGACTTGGTGCTCGAACTGCAGGAGCTCGCGAGGCAGATTTACGAATCGGATGATATGTCGGAAAGTGAGAGCGAGGCCACCGATTAATAAGATAGTTCTAGTGACAATCTGTTGAAAAACTTTTATCAAATAATGGCAATCTTCATTGTAGATTACAAACAAGTCTTGGGGAGACCTTTCAGAACCTTTGACCCCAACAACATTCCAAGGCTCCTTTAGTGTCAAATACAATCGCGATACTGTGCTGGGTCTAGACGCTAGTTTTCCATCTGGTGGGCGAGTATTTGAATTGTTTCTAAAATTTCAACCAACACCATCGCGCTACATATACTGTAGCAGCAGATACAGTGCAAAATGGACAGTACTCAACTTTGAGTGGCCTCTGAACACTACAGACAGCACTCGAACTCTCACTTGATGCTGTTGGCTCCAATCTCAATCATTCTACCCCCCGTTGACCCTCCCCTCCTCTCATTTCAACTCCACCATGGACTCGGAAGACTTATATTCTCATGAAATATCTCGGCGAAGCGTAGCAAGAGCTGCGTTACATTTAGGAATTGACGGCATGTCTCAAGATTCATTGGATGTGCTGGCCGACGTGCTCCAGGCGTACATTTGCAAAGTGGGCAAAACCATGGCATATTTAGTAGAAAGCTCTGGTCGTCCTTCATCTCACACCAATGCTTTGGACGCCCTACAAGCCATTCACATGACGACGGCGCCAGCTGCGAATCAGGTGCATTTGAAAACGGAAACGCCTGACGCACGTTCGCAGCGAGTCGCTCCGTGGCACGATCTTGCGGTCTTTTGCTTTGGTCCCAAATGGGAAGGAGGAGAAGGTGCCGCTGGAAAGCAGGGGCCATCTGCGACGGATCCAGGGAATGGGTGGAAGGCTCCATATCTCGAAGAAGTGCCTCATTTTCCGATAGCAAGTGAAAGCGTCTCGAACCCACATCGTATGCAGCCTCATGTAGGATTATCGCTCCATACGGATGGCCTCGAACCAGAGACGTCGAAGAAAGAATTGGATGAGATTCCGGACACAGCATTTACAGAGTGGGGATCAGTTGGCGCGTCCTTAGCAAACAAGAAGAGCACGAATAAGGAAGAAGACAAGAAGGATGAAGAAATGAAAGACGCGACGAAGGAGGACACTGCAAACGGAGAACCGCCTAAAAAGAAGCAAAAGACAGAGGAAGACAAGGAAGATTCCGCAACGCGCCCTCCATATGTGGCCGCTTTCATGCCTTCCTTTCCCAAATCCCTCCAGGCTGGTCGTTCCATTGTCGACCTTCCCACAACCGCTACTACTCCGGCTGCCGAGGACCTCCCGGGCGTTCGCTCCTCTCTCGTGGATCTGGGCCAACCATCGCAGTACTGGGGTTCCGGATGGGATGCCAAGGTACCTGCCGGAAAAAGTCAAGACAAGGGCAATCCAGTTGTTGTAGCTCCTCTGGGGCGTGCGAGTAATTCACGCGTTTCTCGTATTCTTGAGGGTTCTATGGATGCGTACAGCTGAGATGTACTCAAAAGCGTCGTCCAATTTGTGTATGTTATTTGAAAAGTGCAGCAGCTTGTGTGCCTCACTTCGTATGCCGCGCTTAGGCTCTTTCCTGTCCACACACGCTGCTTTCGAAGGAGAGTTTGTTACCTTCGAACGAAAAACAGGGGTTATTCAGTAATTGTATACAATTATTGGTTCGTAACTATTTTAAAAATCATGCTGTTTCATGTGAATTGCGGCAGAGGATGAGTGGCGAAACCTGTCTGGTCGAGGTGGTCGTTGATCTGATTGAGTAGTCCAGAGTCTAGCTTTTGTGTAGAATCCTTCTCGTGCCGCAACTGCTCGTAACGGAAGTGCGCCCTACACAAAACAATAACGTGAAGGAGTCGACAAATTGCGAACGAGCCGAGGCTGTGTTGTCGTCGGTCGCAGGGCTTCTTAGCGTGTGACAGATACCACGTATTACATTCTGACGAAGCGGGTATTAGAAAGTGGGGGGCTGGTGCTTGATGAACTGCACGTGCCACAGGTGTCAGTCGACGTGTATTTTCATGTGCACCCGTTCAAGCTCAGCTTTCCGAGTAACCAACCCCCTTGTACTTCAGCTGTCCGAGGACCGGCGAACAATCTCCAACAGTGTACGAGTACGCTCAAGTGATCCAGGAGGTCACAATATTCCTGAAGACAGCCACCTCTGCGACCGCAACCAACCTGCCTATATTTTGACTGTTTTAGAATCATCATTCAATGGGGTAGATGAAGAGTGAATCCTCCACCCTAATTTACTCCTATCGGCACACCGAGCTATTCACACTCCCAAAGACACCCCAGTAGCTTCGAGAGACTTGTCTGTGCAGCAATGGTACGGCATGCAGGCTACTAGATACGAGCCTTATCGCCATTACTACTATAAGTATTCGTCCCAGGCGGGGAGCGCCCGAGGGATCGTATTGAAAAGGGCTCGGTATGTGCCCAGAGAAACTCGAAGGAGCAGGTAATCTCTCAAGATCTACATGTAAGATACAATTATTTGTGCAAATACTACCCTTTCCATCCAGTTTGCTAGCTTGGGCTCTATTGATACAAATTTCGGAAGCTCAAGACCTTTGCGGGGTCATATCGGTGACAATGAGGTCATACGAAGTTCTTGACGTACTTAATTATCGCTAAGCTGTTTCGAACCAGCTTGCACAAGAGGGAAGGCAAAATGCACTATATATTCTTGTATGCCAATTTTGTCGATCTCGTGCCAAGTTTTGTCGTCACAGCTTAAATGATGACGCACGGATTCGGATTATGGATCCCTTAAACGAGCCGAAACGGACGGCCTGACAAAGTGCCAAGTACGTCGTATGACGTTGAACGTACTAAGTGGTACTCGGAGTAC
Source organism: Herpochondria borealis (assembly GCA_032274145.1). Taxonomy (NCBI): domain Eukaryota; phylum Rhodophyta; class Florideophyceae; order Ceramiales; family Ceramiaceae; genus Herpochondria; species Herpochondria borealis. The sequence goes on from JAVCKV010365505.1 coordinate 3,726, forward strand.
ACGTATTCACTATCACTCCAGTATTTGCAATACTGTGTAGCCAACTGGCACAAATTGTACGAGCAGCAACGTGTGCACTCGCAGCTAACGCACCCGCCAAACTTTCAACCTTCAATACACGCATGTAGAAATGTACGCATGTGGAAATAAGGTGGTACGTACATTTCTACGACTCCTCCCTTGGCGAAAGCAGCTGTTCTGCTCGATTTACGTTAGATCAACATCGACTTCACTATCACACTTTTTTCACTCCATTCCTCACTTTGGGGACTTCATACACGGTTGGTTCCTTTGACTTGTTCTAGTCTCATACATTCTCGATGATGACTGTCAACAAGCCTCGGCCGACAGTGGTGACAACGCGTAAGAATTCCCAAGAGGATCAAATCAGAGCAAGATTGTTGAATAGACTTGGCATTTATGACAGTCCCGCAACCTCCGCTGCTGTTCCCATTACCGCGGCACAGAACCGCCGTCTTCGCATCCTGAGAGGCATGGGTGTCGGTTACACGATCAAACCAAGCCCCCCTGATGGCAGTGCTGTTCGCGATCCACTCGGTGGAGCTCAACCACATCAAGAACCACTCAAGAGTGATTCTGCATCGAGTGCAAAGAAGAAGAAGGCAACACGGATCGCGTTTGACGATGAAGTATCTGTTATTCCTATTCCCATGCGCAATGAATATTCAGAAAGAATAAAATCTCGCATTTGGAGTAACCGCTACGAGCTACAAGAAAACGCACAGCGTAATGCCCTCGAATTTGCTGCTGAAGGGTGGAACTGGCGAAACGTCACTGAGGATGAAGGAATGTATATATGCTCCCAATCAGGAGAGCTCGTTCATCCTGTTCATTGCCAACACCTTGTAACCGAAGAACCCGCCGCCTCCTCGCTAGAACGCGGTTCCCCTGTTCATTAACAATCTTGTGAAGATCTGTGAAGTTTGTGAAGATCTGTGAAGTTCGTCGCGGGCCCGCCATCATTCTGTATATACTATAACATATGGTGCCCAACCAGCATGAGCAATTTGGATCATTTTACTGTCGAAACGTGAGCTGTTAAAAGAGTTGCTGGACTCTACCCGGATTGGCATATTCGCACGAAGCAATGCTTGTAACTAGACATCTATAGCCAACGATTTAGTATACAACTATATGTAACTAGTTAGACTATAGACTACACTACCACCGGTAACTTTCTCAAAAGGCATTCTAGGACTGGCGACGCATGATGTAGTCTTTTGTCGCACTGGTCCCACATGTATCCCAACCGAACCATGTCTATTCCCAGCGCATTTCGATGGATGGGTGTGACATTGGACTTCTTGTCACCGAAACCACGCATGCAGCCATGCGTAACAGCACAACTTCGCGAAATCAAAACTCACCTTCTTGTTTCTGAGTCTAGGACGTTCCACACCACTATGCTCTTGGTTCCGAAAAGTTTGCATGCTCTATCGCTGTTTACTTAGGTGAGTCTTGCAAGGATATAGTCTCAGGGGACTGACATTCTGTCTGGGCTACAACATAGCTAGAGCCGAGCATCAGCAACAATCTGCTAAGAGCATGCCTCCAGGCGTCTACAGGGATGCTTGTAGTCTAATGCATGTTGACCTACATGTACATGTAGTGCTCTTGCTTGGTTGCCTACCTGGTAGGTTGCTCTGATCAATGAGGGGCATCGTAGGTAGGTCTGGTTGCACGCTACCCCAGGTATAATGGCGTGCTATTGTTTTTGCAAGACTCCGGAAAAGAAAATGATATTGAAACCTGGCGCGCGCGGGAAAATGAGGCGGGCGCATCAGTATTTAGAGTTGAAATTCTTTATTATGCTCCTCATTGTATGTGTGTACACTGATAGGCGATACAGTTCAATCACTATCGGGAAAAATATAAGATTGAAGAAACGTATGGACGACTGACGACTCACTCCATCTCCTCAAACAACAGTGCAGGTATCCAGTAGTGTGCTTGGGGGTCAAGAAATACATGGACGAAGCTGTCTGTATGTCGTGCGTTATCTGACCGTCACGTGATGATTCATTCACCCCACCTTCACGACCGGCGACCAGCAGCGATTTGAACACCACATGACGGATACGATAGAAACTAGAGGGTTTCCTAACGTCGTAATAGTTGTCAAAATAATTGTTTTCTAGATTGTAAGTTGTAAACAAATATAAAAAGTACTCTGCAAGTTGGCAATCATGAGCTTGTCGCGTCGAGTAGACTTACGCCACAAGATTGCTACAAAGTATATTCACATGGTATAAATGTGGTCAATGATCATTTCATGTGTTAGGCAATTGGATTGAGATGATCACGGAGGTGTTCCTTAAACAACTCAAATCCCTAGTGCGTTGTAGAGAAAGGAACTGAATTGACACAAATCAATTCAGTGAGGCAATTTGGAAAGGATGCTCCCTGGAATCCAAAATATGGACCCGAACGGTTATTGGACAACACATTAAGACCGGAATTCCCACACTCCCTCATTATTTCCCAATGAGACACACCCTAATATCTACCACCCCATACAGATTGGTTTCCTGAGTCGCCCGAAGTCTACCTCAGTGAGTGGTTTAGTGGCAATATCGCCCAATTGATCTGTGGTGTCCACCACAAGCACTTGTAATCTCCCTGACTTGACATGGGACCTGAAGTGGTGAATTTTCACATTGATGTGCTTGGTCCTAGTACCAGGGGACAACCTTTTACACAATCATGTATCCGGTTCATGATTTTGCCGTCATCAAGCTCTTGATGGCTGTTTCTCAGTTCCAATCCCTGACGAACCTGGCATCCACATACACCTCGAAATTGTGCTCCTTTGGCCTCATTATTAATCCCTTGTTCTGGTTTTGATGAGGTACCTCACAATCTGTCTCACGGCTGAGGAGTGCAATGCTTTTGGCAAGCTGCTGAAGCGCGTGCATTTGTGCACTGCCGGGCCGTGTCGTTTTTCGAAGAAATTTAGCTTCCTGATGACTGACTGGTACTCCCAGGCCTCATTGTGAGGATCTCCCTCCTTGTTCTGTTGTAGTATGGACGATGATAGGGCTGGGATCGATTTGCCTTTGGTTCCTGTCTTGAATCCCATGTCATTGATGATGTCCGCTATCAAATGGTGCTGGGTTAGTTTGATTGTTCCGTCTGATCCAGGACTGATCTTTATGCCAAGGTACTCGTCAATCTCTCCCTCGTTGATTATGTCAAATTGCTGCCCCGACTCTGCAATGCACTCTTTGATGTGCACCTTGTCTGGTCCGGCAAAAATTCCATCGTCGGTTTAAATATGATGTCCTTGAGGTAGAAAATGCACTTGTCTGTTGTGCTCTTGGCGAATCCCATTTCCTTGAGGCCCTTAAAAAGGTCAATTGCCACACCCACCCTGCGTGTCGTGCACCATAAAGATTGTTCAACAGCCGTAGGCAGTGGGTCTTTTGCAACCCACCAATCTTGAAGCCCCAGGGTGTCTCCATGTACATGTTGCATTTGACCTTGGCTTGTGCGTAGGCCAGGACGAAGTCCACTTGTCTGGTGTGCTACTTGTTCAACAAGGTCTGTGTGAGGACAAATTGGATCAAGCTCCACTGGAGTGATGCAGCATACGTCTCCCAGTAGTTTACAAATTTGTCTGTATTCTGCTGTGGACTCTGTGCCTTCCACTTGTAGACCTCCTCCCTGGAGAGTATGCGCCTTTTTGGTTTCATTGCCCACACCACTGGCAGGACGTCGATCCCATCTGGAACATCATCTCTTGGTATGATCAAGGATTTTTGGTTTGTCAGGTGCGCGTCAACTTCCTTCTTCATGGCCCTGACGAATTCCTTGTGATCTGGGGCCTTCATGGCCTGGTGATGGTAGAGGTTGTCAGCTCCACCCTTTGCCACAAATGTGATTGGGTTGTCCATCTCTTCTGAATGGCATACTCCTCCGCTCCCTTGCCGGCTTCCTCATATGATGCCGTGTAAATTCGTCTGAGCCCCTTCATCTGGTTGCTGGTTTTCACGGAGTTGTTGGGTTGGCTTTTGTGCCTTGCTGACCATTTTAAAACTTGGTCCTGGTTGGGATCCTCTCCTAAGTGTCACCAGAAGTTGGTGGGTCGTCTCCTTCATCAGGAAGTGACACGATGGTGTTGTCATGCCTTTGCTTAGTGGAACTTCATGCTTGACGTCTTAGAGGACAACCTCTGGGTCAATGCCCTTGCCCTCCTTGGTCTGGGCCCTTTTCTTGATCTCACCCCTTTTAGCTTGTTGGTCAGTTTAGCCTTGGTCCGATTGAGTGTGATCCCTGAGCATTTCGAAGTGGTCGTCAAAAGCAACAACGTGAAACTGGGACGAGACGAGCCCCCTCTTGAGGCCCAGCAAGCACCAGAGCAACCAATTGGGGCATTGGTGACTGTCCCAGGTAAACCCCTCATTGAGCACGCTTGTGCCACTTTGGGGTTGACTGTCCAGCTGCCAAGAACTTCAAGTTAAGTGCATAGACAGGACACCCAAATGGGTGAAAGTGCCTTAGTACCGACTGGGCACAGGTGTTCCTCCAAAGGTCTGGATGGGGATCTTGCACGTTTTCAATAGCATTGTCAAGTTCATTGGGTTGTTTGCGGCACACAGCGCGTATGGCCATACATGGGCGTTGACAACTCCCTTCCATCGGGTCCCCACATGCATCGAGGCTGTGGTCGTTTGCTCTTGTAGATTTCGACTTCTCTACTGCTTGGCAATGCCGCTCTGTGAGTGGGTGTTGGCGCCACAGTATGAGATGCTCTGACCCTCCTTCACCACGTCGTTGATGAATGTGTGGTCTGCAAAGCGGCCATTATCTGCATGGTACTGCCTCATGGTGACTCCTCTCTCCCTGCAGAAACGTTCGTATGCTTCCTTCCCCTTCACCGTCTCTTCGGAAGTGAGACGTTGCTGGAGGAAAATGAATGAGCGACAGATGAATTGGTCAATGTAGACGGTGGCGGCTCGATAGCGATCGATTGATGGTATGCCCTTGAACTGGGTGATCAACCCTGGAGTGCTCAACTCCAATTGGTCCACCGACATGCACTGTCAGGGGGCGGTGACAGTCTTGCCTCCAATGCTGGTTTGTTTGCCCTTGGTTCTCTTTGGCCTCTGCGTCATTTTTCCGTAGAAGCATGCTGCACATTTTGGGAGGCGACAGCTGGCAAGTCGCCTTGGGATGATCCCTGACTTTGAGTCTCGATAGAATGGTAGATGTCCAAGGCGATAATTCTACATATTTTGCCAAAACAACACATAGACTTCTCTTTGAAGAACAGGAAAACCCCGATGGATTAATTGCGTCACCGCCATTCCAGGTGTCGAAGACCTTGCAAGTTTGACATCGTGGGATGAAAACTTGCAGACTGTTGAGGTGTATGAAATTATCTACAAGCTTCTGATCTGGAAGTACAACGAAACACGCCGGCAACGGAGAGCAGTCTCGTGATAATGCGGGTGCAGTCTCATCAGACGAACCAGCCGTTGGCCCGCCATCTCGACGATCCGCGAAAACTCACTCCGCAGCAGCGACCCTGTCGTGGGTACATCCTCAGCTGCTTGGGGCTCAGCTTCGGCCAGCGGGACCATGCCCCAAGTATGACGACTGGGTGTGACACTTTTCGGCCTCACCCGCTCCGCCGTGACAGGTGAAAAAGAAATTCGCCCAGGGGTGCTAGGGCCACCGGCCCAACTCGTCGCCCTCTTACCAACTAGTTGATACCAAGTGAATGCACAAAGACTTAATCATGACGGCAGCTGCGGGAAGGTGATGGATTCAATAGAGCCTAGAGAGGTAAACTAACTACGGGCCTACGTTGTGAGTAGTGTTGAGTGTCGTATGGTTGTGGTATTGCCATACATCTTCTTCCGATTCTGGGGAAACTCAACTGCTGCGCTTGAACCGCCTCATGTACCATGAACTCACTATTTCTTCGCTGCTTCGTCACTGTACAGCAATTCGTCCAGAAATGCTGCCAAAGAATCCATTTCGTCGGGGTGAGACGAGTGGCCAACAGGATAAAAGTCTGCGGTAATTTTCACGTCCTGTTTCGAGAGCAACGCAACTCCATGAGCTTGCTGCTCGAACAGTACCTTGTCATCGTACTGCCCATGACCCCAGAACAACGGTGGGGCTGGGGCTTTGACCGTCAACTCATCTTGCAAGGTCAACCATCCACTCAGCGAAACGCAACCAGCAAATGGAGTATCCGTATTCCGATAGGCCGTCAGAATGGCAATGGCACCACCTTGGGAGAAGCCCCCAACCACGATGCGATTGCGGGCGATTCCTTCCTTCTCCAGCTTCTTCACTTCTTCCTCAATCTGCGCCACAGCTTTCAGAATTCCGTCACGATCGTCGCGGGCAGAAATTCCAATTGGCCAGTCAAGAACATCGAACCATCCAGGCATTGTCATGCCCCCATTTATTGTAATTGGAATCGTTGGGGCTGGAGGGAACACATATTTGAGATCTCCCAACCGGGGTTTGATGGAGGGCAACATTTGTTTCAATGACGACCATCCCGCGGGAGTGTCGCCGAGACCGTGTAGAAAAATGAGGGCTGCGGGGCCGCAGGTGGACAGGGCAGAGGCTGTAGAATTCATCCTACTCAGAAGCAACATAAACAAAATGCGCAAGAGCATGAGATGGGGTGTGTGTGGACAACGAATGTCAGTGGAGCAGCAACAGGGAAGCTTGACACCCTGCTAGTTATGCTGACATGTTGCACCAGGTCTGGTGTCGAGTCGTCGTCAACAAAGAGAATATCGTTCACGTGACGTCACACGGTCTGTGCGTCGAATGAATGTGATGTGAGATCAATCACACATTCCAGTTGGTGACGTTCTTTGTGTGGTGTTGAGTTGACCATGGCGACAGGCATCCATGCGAACGGAACACTGTTTAGAGTTGCACTTATAGTTCTGTTGCTGCTTCACAATGTTGTAACATTTGCTCCACCGCGACAGCGCCATGGATCATGTTTAGCAACGCTTTACATGGCGAAAAAGAAGAAGAAACAGAAGGGTCCGCCGAAGCTTTCGTACGCAGAGCGACTGCAGCTTCAACGTGAGAAAACGGCCAAGGAACAAGGGCTAGATGCACCTCCTCCTGTTGCCATCGCGTCTGGTCAAAAGGACGAGTCAACAAAGGAACTTGCGAAGGAAATGATTGCAGCTCAGCGCAAGTCGGTCGACATGCTGACCTTTGTCAGGGAGCGCGTTGAGGGGATGCCTGTAGCACCTATCATGGAAAGTCTCAAGAAGGACGGTTACGTGGTAGTAGACGACTTTCTTGCCAGTGACGATGCGGTGGCGCAACTCCAGGGAGAAGGACTCGCACTTTTCGAGAAGGAAATGATGTCGGTGGATTTGTCGAGGCTTGGCAGTGGTGAATACCTTTGCGCAGTAGCAGGAGGAGACGAACAGTACGCTGTCTGTCCACGTGCGATTGAAATGGTGGTATGCGTTACCAAACACGTGCCCGAATGTCTACCTGAATTCGATCTAGATGCAGGGAACTGTATGGCCAACATGAGGACATTTGATCGCAACTCCAAACAGGCATCTTTGTCACTTTTGGAGGGTGGAGAGTTGCCTCCGCAACCATTCGGCATTGTAGCCACCGAAGAAAACGACGCCCGAAAAGTAACACTACTCTACTATATTACCGATACCAACTGGACGGATGGAGGAGGCATTGTGATTGAACAAGGCGAGCGGTTGATTTCTGCCAAGCGCGATCGCCTTGTGATTATGATGTCGGATTCGTGTCGGTACCGCTCCGAGTACTTTGAAGGAAGTGATGGGTTGCAACGCGCATCTTGTCTGGAGCTCCATCTGATTACGAAACCTAAAGAAATAGTGGAATAAATCATGACAGCTCTATGGCTGGTGACATGTATCCCCGGTGTACGCGAGTAGCTAATGTTCCTCATTTGGGGCAAATTGCCGACAAGTAGGGCTCGTTACGACTACATGTAACATTACTGTAATTCTTAAATGGTGGTGGCTCAAGAGAGTAGTCTCTAGCAGAGTGAGAGTGAGTCGAGTCATCAGTCAGTCCAGGTCAGTCAGTCTCCTCATGTTGGATATAAATCAGTCTTGCCGTCATCCGATTCTATTGCTTCATGGCCATCAACCGAAATCTTCACAACAATCTATCTCATCCATAAAATTCGTTGGCGGGTGTTGGTCCCCTCAAAGCGGCTCTCCTTGACGATTGTTTCATTGAGCCTACGGCAAGTTTCGTTCCATAAGAAGTTCGAAGATGTCCTTCTTCGAAAAGCTAGAAAAGAGAGTGGAAGCAATCAACTCATTGTTGTGTGTTGGACTTGATCCACATCAGAAGGAGCTTTTCCCAAATGGCGTCGATGGGGTTTCAGAAGAGCAAAAATGTGATGCTGCATACACATTCTGCAAGACACTGATTGATGCTACTGGTAAGTTCAAGATGTCGCAGATGCAGCATGAGGTTTCAGACGTGCGCAGTTGCTAACGATGCCTCATTCTCTGTCAAACAGCTCCCTATGCTGCCTGCTACAAACCCAATGCGGCCTTTTTTGAAGCCTTGGGCGAAGCGGGTCATATTGCCCTGAAACAAATCATTCGCGAGATTCAACAGGCCGGTGTGCCCGTGCTGTTGGACTGCAAGCGAGGAGATATTGGCAGCACTGCGACGGCCTATGCCCAAGCAGCCTATATGGAGCTGGGTGCTGACGCCGTGACACTCTCCCCTCTCATGGGATGGGACAGTGTCAAGCCCTTTGTGACAGATGCGTATGCATCCAAAGGGGCCTTTTGTCTCTGCAAGACATCCAATCCTGGCTCGAATGATTTCTTGGCACTGTCACTGGCTGGTGGTAATGGTAATAGTGACACTTTGTACGAACACATTGCCCATTTAATTGGTCATGAATGGAACCAACAGGCCAACAATAATATTGGACTGGTTGTCGGTGCCACAGATTCCGAAGCCCTGTCCAAGTCGAGACAAGCAGCTGGAGACTCTGTCTGGATTTTAGCACCCGGTGTGGGCGCCCAAGGTGGTGATTTATTTGCCGCTTGTCAGGCCGGTTTGAATTCCAAAGGAACAGGTCTCCTGGTTCCAGTGTCTCGGGGCATTTCAAGGGTCGATGATCCTGGCAAGGCGGCGCAGACATTTCGTGATATGATTCAATCGGCGGTCCAAGAAGTCAAGGCGGAAGCTGCTAGTAAAGAAGAAGAAGCAACAACCAGCAGTAGTAAAACATCATTGCAAGCATACCAAAAAGAATTCATTGAATTTGCCTTGGACCAAGGAGTCCTTAAATTTGGTTCCTTTGTCTTGAAAAGTGGACGGACTTCTCCCTACTTTTTCAATGCTGGTTTGTTTTGTACTGGACAGTCTCTGCACAAATTGGGACAAGCTTATGCCAGCGCCATTATGGACAGCCCAGATTTGTAAGTTTTTCGAGTTGGTGATGTGTTATGGGCGATGATTGGCTTTGACTCTTTTTAAGAAGTGCTCTTGACTGGCTTCTTTGTAGTAGACGCAGAGTATGATA
>JAVCKV010365616.1:0-13283 GCA_032274145.1 Herpochondria borealis
GTCGTTCAGTTTACATTGGATTCTGAATTGAGATCTGCCGAACCTCTTGAGGATCCATCCATTTGTGCACGCGGAACCAGTGCACAACCAGTCTCTGCAGCACCGGCAATGCAGCCAGTCTCTGGTGATATGACTCCAGCCCCAGCTCCCTCTGATGCTTCTGTCGCGCCCACTCCGAAAAATCCTACGACGTCGCTGACGCCAGAACCTACTCCATCTACCGCTGCGAGTTCTGGACTAAACTTCATCATTGCGCTCGTATCACTTGCCTTGCATGTAATGTTATAAAAAGCCATGCCCTAGCTTGATGCCACAGCGGCACATGATGAGGCCCAGGCTTTTTCTATAATCTCTCTATTTATTTTATCTTGTTTTATAGCACTATGAAAGTTTTGTGCGAGAGTCTTCAATAAAAGTCTGTAATAATCACTTGTCGAGCACTTCCTCGTTCTTGCACCACCTTTTGACGAATTCCATGCCCCGTCCACAATTCACGAAAGATATCATAGCGATCCATGTCCAAATTCAGTGGCCGTCCTCGGTATTGTGGTGTTTCTCCATGGCTGTCCACATATGGAGATTGAACATAGACGGCCTTGCCACTGTGCATAATGAGCCCTTGGCATTCCTGCAAGAGGAAAAAGATGCATGATCCCGCGCCGCATTTGAATGAATGTTTGGTGCATTCGCCCTTGCCGTTGGCGTTCAAGACTTGGCCACAAATAAGACATAGGGCAGTTTGCTCCGAGTCGGGGCACAAGACACCGAGTTCAGCGTACAAGTCCGTGTAGGAAGTTGGGAGCATGTAGATGCGAGGCTTCGGGCTGGTAATCATGGGCATGTGATCCTTTGCGTAGCCTCCAATGAGATGGACACTCTTCTTGGAACTAAACGACACGAGAGGACCAGACGAGCTGGAGCGCAATTCCACACGAGCAGGATGCACAGGGTCAAGTTCCATGGGTGACGACCCATCCTGTGGTTCGGCTCCCGATACTGCAGATGTCTTCTTTTCACCTTCCGATTCATCGCTATCCTTGGCCCTGCAGGAGTCCATGGGCCAATCATGAACGCGAAATCCTTCCGTTTGATAGAGTCGCTTTTGAATCATGCTGCGAGAAGGGTCGTTTGGATTCGTTTCCGCCTTGGAGACATGATCACACGCTTGACGGAACCAGTCCTTCACGACATGACGCACCAACTTAGAATGAATCATCACGTCGATCGGTTCCAAACGAAGATCGTCAATCAAGGCGTTGAGTGTTCCAAGCATTCGAAAGTCGTCGTCGTCCACTGATTTTCCTGACTTCTTCTTATCCTGAAGCCCCAATTTCACACCTGGAATCAAAATTTGGTAAATAGTTCCAGCATCGGCCAAGAACGAAATCGCCTCATCTGCCGCGACTTGGCAAGCTTCCTTGAATCGGGCCAAGACATCGGTTCCGTACGCCGCCGATGCCACCACCAACATGGAGCTGTCTTGGGACAGTGTCGCATCCAGGAGCGAGGCACATCCGAAAAGCCAGTCATTGGTAGTCTTTGATTCGTCGAAACGAGCTCCAGACAGGAGCACTTGTCGAAGGCACTTCAAGACAAGGACGCGTCTACCGACACCTGCAGCCCCAGGATCAATTTGCATCTTTCCAAGCAATACTTGAAGGACACGAGCCAGGAGTCCCAGCTTGATAAATCCTCCGCAGTCCTTCATGACTCCATCGACACTCTTGACAGAGGGTTCCTTTCCCATACCGTAGAAACTACCTCGTTTCGAAAACGGAGCTGGCCATACCAATTCCAACGAATCACTGCGAGCTCGAGCACGACCAGAGGTGGCACACATGGCGGCCACAACATGGGTCAGAACGTGTCCAAAAAGAATCGGAAACACCACCGCTGCACGAGTGAGAACTTGCTCTCCGTCTCGGGCTGGAGGAGGCAATGGATCAGTGCCTTCCTTGGAGAGTGGCAAGCTGAGAACGAGTTGCACCAAATCAGCAGATACGGCTCCTGCGGTAGCCATAACGGCCAAGCCTAGATAGCGGAGTTTCCCCAGTCGACCATCAAATGGTTGTGTTCCTTCTTCCTCCTCGGCAGAGGGGACCGGCATGAGGATCAATTGGTCGTCACAGGCTAGACCAGAGATTCCAAATTTCGAATAGAGTGATTGAATCGTACCGTCCTCCTTCTTCAACAATCGTTTCACCTCGAAAGCCTCTGAGCAACAGCTGTAGGTAAACGCTTGAATGGACACGAGCAACTTCGAAAGGAGCTTCTCGCGAGACAATTCTTGACGTCGCGTATCGGCTAGCGGCACAGAAGAAATACATGCTGGCCAATCGGCACTTTCTCGTCCGGCCAATCGATTATTGGCATTGTGAGCATGCTTTTCCACCAAATAGTGTCGGAACTCTCCACAATACTGCAAAAAGTGTTGTTCTCCCAATCGCTTCGCGTCGGCTCGATAGGCCATGTCAGACACCAAGTCCATAAATCGTCGCCACACTAGCGTTTCACCCATGCTGGTAGCTGCATTGTCCATGGCTTGCATTTGCTGCGCGACAGTGCTGCTGTTATTGCTGTTATCTTCCATGGAGTTACTGCCAGACGCACTGCGTTGGAGTTGTTGACGTCGTCGAATAAAGCGAGGTGTTCGCATCATGGCACTCCAGGCGGCGTATAAATCCTTCTTGCGCAAGGATCGGACACTGCGACGGCGTGGCTTGATGGTGGTGGCAGAATCCATGGACACTGCGTCACCTTCTTCCTTGGGTGTTGGAGGAGCCGCGACAAAGGCAGATTGACCATCCCACACGACGCTCAAATCATCACGACCAACCCACCAGGGTGACATGAACAGAAATGTATCCAACGACTGTGTCGTCGAGACTCGTGCATCCGTCACGACGGCATCGACACTGCCGTCATCAAGATCCATATACTCCTCCATGAACTCTTCATCGTTCTTCATTTGACTCAGTGGTGGGTCAATCCAGTCAGCACCAACATCAATAAATGGCACCAAACAATTGCTCAACCGTTGACACAGCGGACACTTGAATTCTTCTCGTCGTCCAATGATGCGATCCTCTCGATGATGCACCGTCGCCAAGTACGATTCACAACACTCACTGTGCACGGCATGACCACAGAGTGCGACATGAACTCCAGCAAAGCGTCGTACCGACGATAGGGCGGAATGATTGTCGCTCGTGGGAGGTGTACCACCTCCACCCTTCAAGACTGTACTGGGTTGAGAATATCCCACAAAGGCAAGGGCATTGCTGCGATCCGTCTTGCGACGACTGCGTTTGCGCGTCCCATCGTCATCGGGTGTATCGTCGGGTTCACGCGTTGCATTGGTATTAGAGTCATCGTTGCAAATGATACAAAAGGGTCGAGACTTGAGCAATCGTGGTGGAATACCCTCTTCTGCGTTATTGTTGTACCGAGGCGGTGGCGGCGTTGTCGTACTACTAACTGCCGTCGCAAAACTAGCTTCGGATCCGACAAACGACGACGAACTCATGCGTCTCGGTCCATCCGCTTCGTCTTGAGCCGAAATCAAGGGCGTTCTCTTGACGGAATGGTCTTCCTTTTCTTCTTCGGAATCTTCGGTATCAATCTGCATCATGGCCGCAAAGCGTGCTGCTTGAGCATTCATACGTTCCATGGCACGTGCCTTGGCTTCCTTTCGTTTGCGATCCGATTCACTCACGCCCTCCTTGGACTGCGGGGTTTGGACGCTGCCCTTGGACATCAACGTGGCGGCAGCCGCATTGTGTTTCGAGGCAAACTCACACAACCATGCGGCGCCGGCACGAACGGATTGATCTTGTGCGACAAACCCAACCGATTGACTGCCACCGTCAGTTGCCAATCGTTTCAACAACAACAGTGTGCATTCTTGTCCCTTGTACCATGCACAATCCATGACTTTTTCAGGATCCTTGAGCAAGGCTTGAGAAATCCAATCACTTACAGTCGGACCAGCTTCCTTGGTGGCATCAAAGGCACTTCCTTCAAAGCTCCCACCGTGCGACTGCCAATTACTACTTGTACTACTTTCCCACGCAAAGGCTCCCAACGTGAGCAAATGCACCGCTCGTGCCAGTACAGTTTCACTCATGGCCGCCTGGTAGGCTTCCGGTGCCGATGACAGTCCTGTAAAATCATCCTCGCCCATCTTGAGTCGGCAATGCACATGAAGGGCTCGATACGTGACCGCCAAGACCGTTAAATCCGCAGTAAGATCTCGTCGTAATCTTTCAAAGGATGAATGCGGTGGATACGGCATGGGTGGTGCAAAGCGCTTGGCTTCAATGGTTCCTTTAGTATCATTCTTTTGCGTCGGTCGCTTCTCTGCAGCTCCTTGATGATTTCGGAGTGAAATGTGATAAAAGGCTGGGTCGTAATCTTCCCACACTTGTTCTTTGAGAACCCATTGATTGGGTTCCAACTTGCCACGGACCGACTTGTGTTCGGCGACATCATTCAGGGTGGCTCCAAGCGCAGCTCCCGTGGCATCATCCGGATTGACCAACTTGCCTTCTTCGCTCAAAAACATGTTATCCCAATTGCTCAAAACGTGATGAACTTCCGCCAGTTCCGAATGAGTCTTGGGACCAGACGCGAGTCGATGAATGACTTCGCGACGCAATCGTTGCTTGGCTTGCATGGTATGTTCTGCCTTGTTTTCTGGTGGAATGGGTGGCAGCTCCGAAATCATAACAATTAGTAAATGCAAAAATTCTTCCTCCAGGTGCAACAAGGCGGTAGTGTCCTTGGCGGGTGAAAAGGTCCATGGCATTGTTTCTTCTTCTACTTCTCCAGGATACATGCCAGCCGCCACTTGCTTCTTGTACAATTCTGGATCTTCATTGGGCGCTTTTCGCAATCCCAAAAAATCAAACAATCCAAATCGATGGAGCAAGAGCGTAATGATATGCCCCGTCCCCAGCCCCAGTGCGGCAAATTGCACCAGCAACACATCGGCATCTCGCAGTGGTCGACAAAAGGGTGGTTCGGCGTAATTCAACACTTGATCAAACATGTACGATCCATTGCGTTTCCACAACCCCGCACGTACTTGCGCGGCACGAGACAGGACAATGATTGGAAATTCCACCAATCCTTGGAGTAGCAATTGATAGGATGGATGTGTATTCTTGAGTGATGCCCACAGCACGTCCATGCCACATTGTGGCTGTCGTCGACACACTTCTCGTAGACAGGCAGCGACAAAGCGATGTAGTGGTAAATGAAAACTCCACGGGGCTAAATGTGTCAGAGGCAGGGCTGGCAGAGCGAGTGCTTCTCCGGAAAAGACGGTTGCATAGGGTAAACTTGCTGGTGCCTGTTCGACATCCGCCACCCCCGACCGCGTCGTGGCCACGTGGTTGGTATACTCGGTCTGTTGCCACGGATAGAGGCCTTGAAACATGCAATGCAGCGTCAGTTCCACCACAGTCGGGACATGATTGGACAGTGGTGAATCGGGAGCTGGACTTTCATCGCCATCATCCCAACTCAACAAGCGTTCAAACAAGCTGCCCAGGGATATCGACGCGTTGAATGCCCCGACCCATCCCCGTGGTTCCGTCTCGACATGACCTTGACCAAAGGTACGCCACACTTGACCGTCCATCCATTGCGCCAGTGATAGGGATGCCAACCAATCGGGCAAAAAGGTACCCGCCGACGAGGCAAACAGTCGCGCCATGCCCTTTACGTTCAAGACACATTTCAGGTCCGAAACGCACGGTGAATATCGTCGATTCGTCAAGACGTAGTGATTCGGATTGAGTCGTTTATTCTTCTTCTTCGTGTCTTCCTGTTCTGCCACCAGCAGCGTTTCATGCAGTGCCTTGCCCAACTTTCCCAACAAGTCTCGTTCTTGCACCAAATCCACGACATAAGTGACGCGATTTAAAAATTGCACCGACAGTGTATACGACGATCGTTCCAGCACTCCCATGCCCTTGGCATATTGAGCCGTCACGTGTCGATAGGTATCACAATACGCCGCCGCCAAGTGTGATTTAAACGTGGGGACTGCCAACAACGTCAACAACAGTGAATGCCACGCTTTGGTAATGCGCGATGATAGAAAAAAGTCGGAGCGCAACATGGGAACCAAGTGTGGTGCGGGCAGAATCGATTCGGCCACCGTTTGACAGAGTGGATCGCACGATCGCGCCAGTGCCGTCAACCATTCCAAGAGTGCCACGGCGCGTTGTTCCAAAAACAATTCATGGCGCGTCACAATGGAACAACTTTGTGGTGCGAGGCGATTGGCGCGTTCCAACATGCTGGCGCCCAGTCGTGCTGTAGCAATGGCATCGCCATCGAGCCATAATAGTCGTTGGGGTGCTGTCAAGTCGGTGAGTAACTCCATCGTGCCCCATACCACCAATTGACCGTGTGTGGACAGGGCCGTCACCAGCTTGTTGAGCAGCGAATCTGTAAAGTACGAGGAAGCGCCGAGCAAGTGTCGTAGAGATTGTGCAATTTGTGGTTTCGTGTGCACATCATCGGCGTGAAGTACCAGATACAAGCCATTGCCTTGTCGTGCCAAGTTGCCCAACTCCAGTGCTGCTGTATTGGGTTGTTCTTCTTCTTGTAATGTTTCACCACGTGATTTTGACAAACTTGCAGCAGCTGGATAAAAGACAGTCGCAGGTGCACCACTACTACTACTTGATGCACTTGCTTCTGAACCACCACTTGACTCTTGATTCGCTCGATCCTGTGCTTCTTGCGACATGGTACATATACAATCCACCAACCACTTGGCCGCCGTCTGTACAATCGTATGAACCGCATCCACCGTTTCTTTTGGCAGAGCATCTTTATTGCTAGACATGCCATGATTCGGACAAAATCCATCGGGACTCCACGCATCCGGATCTCCACAATCGCAACATCCACCGGCTTGCGCATGATAAAAGGCCACATCGTGGCCCTCGTGATTGGATTGTTTATAACACTGATGACACAACACACACGTTTCATCGGCTTGACAGGTCCGACAGACCCAGACAATGTCGTTGCGACGAAAGGGGAATTGACACACGCGACGGGGAATGGTACTGCCCAACACAGTGAGGCACTCGAGGGCTTGCGGTGCAGATGTATGGGCTTGCTTGGTCACCAACGATGTGAGAGCGCAAATGGTGTTGGATTCTTGCATCAGTTCCGCAGAAGTCTCCTTGAGTAATTGTTCCAATTCATCGACAGCTCGAAATAAAACATGTTGACCACGAAGATTGGGTTGTAACAGAGAAGAAGAAGGTTCTTCGACTTCATTTGGTTTGCTCGAAACATCCACTAGAGTTGGAACGCCTTTTAATTCTTCGTTTGGGCTAAAGGCAGCATTCAGAATAGAAAGCGTTTCGGCAGCGACTGTATCAGTAGTGGAGGTGTCGTCGGTACATGGTTGACAAGTGGGGTACGACATTATTGATTCTGTTTGCAGTTTCAAAGAGCGTTTTGAAGCGTTTCGAGAAAAGACAGAGAGTGATCAAAAACCCAAATCAGCTAAATTTGTAGCACCGTTCAACAAGAGATTTGAACTGGTTTTGGGGGAAGGCTAATTGTACGACTGATTAGAGGAGGAAGCAAGGAACCAACGCGTCCTCAGATTGTTCGAACAAGTAAGGAGATCAGGCAGAGTGTTGATGGTGCAGCTTGATCTGTTGAAAGGAGCAGATACAGTCAATCAATCGCTAAAGAACCAACGAATGACTTCTTTGCTAATGGCCTCTTGAAGTACTGTGTGTGTGTGCTCGTGCTGTTCAGTGTCGCGAAACCCTCAGTCTGGTCGTCATCCGATGGATCTTTGATCTTCTTTGTTCCTCTTCTTCCTACTTTACCGTATTACTGATATGTTCGTACAGTACACACTCGTTACTGTCGGACAGAGTCATTCAAAATCAAAAACATCAAGAATTATCGCCGCAATCACGCACTAAGCTCTCACAATGAGAGATAAGAAGTGCAACGTGTCTCCTTCTCTCTCTCTCTCTCTCTCTCTCTCTGTTGTTGCTCTCCATTCATTCAATAATAATAGTCAAGCATCATGGAAGACCCTGGTCCTGAAAGAAACGAACGTCGTCGGCGCGAAGAAGAAATGGAGCGCATGCTTTTAGAACAAGAAGCTGCCGAGGATGCTCTTGCTGATGCTGATGCTGATGCTGAGCATCGTCATGAGGATGGTAATGATGATGATATCCTTGGTGATCAACATCGTCACAACGATGATGATCTCTTACTTCAAAATAATCAACAACAACAACAACAGTCAGTTTCTTCCAGACCCAAATTATCCTACGCGACTCTCTCCTTTTCCGCTGCCTTTGGCCTCTTGTGGTACGCGCTTCGCACGCGCCAACAATGGTACCTCGCTCTCGTCTTTTTAGGATCTTCCAAATATGCCTACATTGTCTTGGGCAATGCCATTATTGCCTCGTGCATGCAACTCTTTGACGTCCTCGTTGGAAACTTTTTAAATGGTTTGAGATTGGTGGAGCGCGAAGGACTTTCCGAATTTTTTCGATGGAACATTACGGAAACCTGCCTTGCGCTCACCATGTTTCGATCGGAATTGACCGTCGAGAGTGGCATTTACTTTCTACTTTTAGTGCTGGGCAAATGCTTGCATTGGGTCGTGGAACAACGCGAATCGCATTTGAGAATGACACAGGATGCCGTGACGGCACGAGGACCGGGGTTGTTTGCGGGTTACCCAAAGTTGCATTCTCCACAACTGGGACTGCTCAGTCTCCTTCAAATCTTGATTGTCTTGGACGTGATTGCCGTCGTGTGTTGCATTCAACATGTCGCGACGCATGGACCGTCAGTGCAACTCCTGTTTGGATTTGAATCGGCCATCTTGTTGGTATCAGCAATGTCGCTTCTGCTCTTGGCCGGTCTGCACGTATTGGATGGATTGTTGCATTATATGCACGACACATTCAAATCCTTTTCCATTTCCAGTTGGAAGGATCGCAAGGCAACACTCATTTTTGCCATGGAAGTGCAAGCACAAGGTGCCAAGTTTGTCTTTTACGTGACATTCTTCTTGATTGTCTTTACCTACTACGGCCTTCCCATGAATCTATTCCGCGAAGTCTACACCAGTTTCCACCAATTACGATTGCGCCTCGTGGCCTTTGGCAAGTACCGCAAGTTGGTCAAGTCCATGAATCGATATCCCGCACCCGACGAAGCTCTGTTATTGGATAACGAAGCCTGCATTATCTGTCGCGACGACATGTGTGCGCGCGATTCCAAGCAACTGCCAGGATGTGGACACATCTTTCACACATCCTGTTTGCGAGAATGGTTGGTGCAACAACAAACGTGTCCCACATGTCGTGGCGATATTTCCGTCAATGAGGCGCGGGCAAAGCGCGAGGCAGAGGAGGCAGCACGAGAAGAAGCAGAAGCGGCAGTCGAAGAAGTGATTGCAGGCTTGCAAGAGTCTGTCGAAGCACAACAACAAGAAGCAGCTGGACAAGAAAGTATTCCAGGTGCAGCAGCTGCTGCACGGATTGAAGCTGCCAAGGAGGAGTTGCGATCCACTGGACAGCAAGTTCATGGGACGCCTCGCTCCACCATCATTATGCCATCAGCTGCTCCTGTTGTTGCTCCATCGGCTCCTCCAGCCGCTCAAGACGACTCCAAGCCGCCAGCAGCCACTACTACAACAAGTCAAGCATCGTCTTCTTCGCAAGTCTTTCCCGCCCTCTACAAGGTCGTGGGCATGACCCCGGCTCCAGTGTACAATCTCAACAACAACGACACTACTACAAACACGAATAGTACGCCAGTCCGTCACGTGACTCCAGGAACGGCAATTCTGTGCTTGGAAATGGAATTGCAAACTGTTGGTGAAGATTTGGGATTAATGATGCGCATTCCTCCCAATGAATGGATTTGGGAAAATCAAGTGGAATACCTCACGACTATTCCATCAACATAAGAAGATCTAGTAATCAGGGTATTAGTTGCATCTACTACTTACTACGAGAACCAAACTGTCAGCCTCGTTGCCTCTTTCTAGTAGTTACAAAAAGGGATATTGACAGTGATTGTTGTTGATTGCATCTACCACGAGAACCTTGGTCGTCGTTTCCTGCCTTTGCTGAAATCAGAGTTCAATGCAATATACTGTCCTTTTGGGGCCCAGTACACCAGATACGGTATATTCCAAGCCCGCACGGGGGTGGGTGCACGAGAGAAAAGACCAACTTTCTTTGATAGAGTCGTACAAACTCCTACAAAGAACAATCGTATGTGTCATATGTTATGTTTCGTCTCTTGAGCGGTAGCAACTAGGATAACGCATGTAGCTATTACCGCTTTTGTGAAAGAGAGACTCTATCACAGGCATTACTAGACTGATTGTCCCGTCGCGCCCTCCCGATGAAGTCATCCCTTCACTCCTTGCTGTGAAAGCACTGGTCACATATAATATATATGTTCCTAAATATGTAATTTTCCCAAGACAAGTACTAGCATAGATACGCCCCCTTTTCATTCGGCGCCCATTTTCGTTTCTCAGCTTCTACTACTACTCACTCTTTGACACTCGCTTGGTTCCTCTCCATCACAGCAGTCGTCCGCCTCCCAGGCAATCTTAGACGGGAGAAGGAGGAGCGCTTCCACGGATAACGTACTTTCCTCCTACTGGACAAAACCTGACGCACGTGTTGGTGGGCCACACACCAGGTTTGATCAGACCACTAGCACCATCATAGCTGTCCCCCGTAGGATAAGCGGACTGTATCGCGAAGCCACTGTTTTTAAAGTGGACGCCGGTGTTGACAGTATTGACGTCTGGGGGGTTACCAGTGCCATAACGAAGATCAATGACTCCATTGTCGTACAACGCGACTTGGAAATTGAGTGCATTGGTAAGACCAAGAGCAGGATTTTCCTTGTGTACCACATTTTCCCAAGAGATGATAGCTGGGCTGTTGTCGCTGTCAGCGTAGACGCCACCAGTACTCGGGTCAAGAAAATTCCCTGCCACGCTAATTTGACCAAAGGGGGTAGAGGAGCTGAGATACCCATTCCCATGAACAATAACCTTTGGAAGGGGCTCACTTCCACGCCAAGGAAAGTTGAAACCAAGTGTGAGCTCATGGTCGCTCCTAGAGATGCCCGTCGCGCCAGCAGCAGAGGCAATGGAACTGAAATTCCCACAAGCGGAGTAATATTCAGTGCAAGTCTTTCCGTCACCAGTAAAGCAACCATTACACGCGCAAAGAATAGCATAACCCGCACTGTCCGCTTGACAGGTTCCATTTGCGTCACACGGACAGCACGAAAATGGCGACTTGGCCGCAGAAGACAGGTTGTCGACGTGACAGGAGCACCGCTGGTTGGCTGACGTTCCTCCTTCCTCGCAATAGGAGGCTCGAGAAGTTGGGGTAAACCTGCGATGCAGGTCAGTGGGCCATGTTCCAGCATTCGTTCGACCACCGGGCCCAAATGGTCCTCCGGTAGCGGGAATTTCAACGGCATTATCCTCAAGACCAGCAACGATAGTCTGAGTGCTTGGTGGCTGACCGCTACTCCAGTATAGGTCGACGTTCCCGTTACGATGCAGCACGGCCTGGAAATTCAAACGATTGGATTTAGATCCTCCGCCATTGTGTGGGACGCCTTCCCAAGAGACGACAGCGACGCTGGGCCCAAGTGCAACGAAGATTGAACCAGCCGTGCCTGGATTAAGGTCTGCCTGTGCCACCGCAATACGGGGAGCAGGTAGGACGTTTCCACCAATTTCGATTGGGTCTGGGCTAGAGCTAGAGTCTGAAACGTCTTCACCCAGCCAAATGACTCCATTCGATGCAATAGAAATGGCTGAATAGCTAGCAACAGCTTTTCTCCATGGAAAGTTGAATGGCAAGCTGACAGTCTCCACACCGTTGTCTTGGTCGAGTCCGTCATCAAGCAATGTTCCAAAAGAAGACAAAGGAACAAAAGTCCCACTGCTGCCAAATGTAGGGACGGAAACGCATCCCGTCTCTCCGTCTCCATAGAAGCCTTTGTCGCACACGCAACGAAGATACCCATCATTGTCCGCTTGGCAACTTGCGTTTTCTTCACATTGGCAGCAAGAAGACGTGGAGTAGTCAGCGGGAGCAAGGAAGTCTTTATGACAAGAGCATCCTTTGCGGCTTGCGACTGCAACCTGACAATAGCCATGGGTAGAAACCGGCTTAAACCTGCGGCTCTGGTTGGTAGGCCAGTCACCTGCACTGGTTCTGCCGTCGCTTCCAAATGGTTTTCCAATAACAGGAATGTGCTTGCCTTCGACAAAGATCTCAGCAAGGATAGTCTTGTCGCTGGGTAGGGTACCGCTGCCCCAACACAAATCGATGTCGCCATTCGTATAGACCACAACCTGAAAATACAGACCATTACTGACAGTTGCACGCCTTCTATCCGTAGAGTCTTGCTGTAGGCCTTCAAACGAGACAACAGTTGAGCCAACCTTCTTTTGCATGAAGACTGTTCCAGTACTACTCAAGTCGTAATTTGAGAATGCAACAGAAATGTAGTTTTCATCAGAGAGTGTGACCCTTCCATCCCCCGATACACCAATGGTATGAAATCTGTAACCATCAACGTTTTCAGTTTTGCTACAAGTGTCACCACAGTGAGAGAGGAGAGTTTGTACACCAGCTTGTGAGGCAATGGACGCATATTTGCCGCTTTCCGTCATCTCGCATTCCAAAGGGCTCGATTCTACTCCAGCAAAACCACTGGTGCAAAGACACTTCGCGTTTTCTGCGGAACAAAACTGCCCATAGCCACAGTTCACTGTGTCGCAGAATGACTTTCGTGCTTCAGTGGGAACAATGGGCGCCCTGGATGGCTGACAATATTTGTCTTCGATAGATTACATCGCCTGTCCCCTACTGCACTCCTGCCACTCGCACTATCCTCTACTCTAGTCCTCATTTGTGGTTGATTATCCTAAAGAAGTGGCAGCATCTGTCGTCACTACTAACTACAAGGCTGTTTGCTCATCACCAACTTCGACCTACGCAACGCCACCTATAACAACCGAAGGTGGTGACACAGGCACAGTATTATGAGGCACATGTAGTTCGTCACGTTTGGTAGTAGGATGCAGTCAAATCCCAGTAATGTTTGACAATCATATATCACCCAATACTCTTGATGTTCGATCATCTTTTGGAATCACCCCTCGCCGTCCTGTTCAAGGGACACGCGAGGGCGAAAGAATGCATGATCTCTGCTTTCAT